>JAANYP010005086.1:498751-610679 GCA_020465985.1 Centrapalus pauciflorus
CTTCTGTTCGTCCGTGAGCGCGACTACGATCATGGGATCTCGGGCCGCGATGTTCTTGAGGTGGATCGCTGGCAGTTTGGGTTGAGTGCGGGTCGCGATGTGAGCGCGACCGCGATTGTGGTGAGCGTGATCGCGATGGTCAATTGCGGACGCGATTAGGTAAGTGCGGCCGCGATGCGGCTAGTTTTAGGGTTAGGGTATTGGGCTTTGTGGGTCTCATGTATGGGTTCTTGGGGTTAGGGTTTGGGTTATGTAGGGTGCGTCTATGGGTATCTGGGGTTGTGTGAGTTGTTTGGGAACCTTGTGTTTGGGTATTCGGGTTGTGTGGGTTTAGTGGTTGGGTATTTGGGTTTGTACGAGTTATCTGAGTATTTTGTATAGAGTTATTGAGTTGAGATTGTGATGTTGAGTATTGTGTTGTGATTCCAGGGTCTCGAGTTGATAGAGTTGGGGAAGGGCAGGGAACCGAGACTTGAGTAGTGTGACTTCAGGGCAGGTGAGTTTGCATGCTTTTCTGAGATACTTGTACGATTATTTATTTAATACTGCATGATCTTTTACTGTGTTTTCTTACGAGATATTATGAGTTTTCTTACGAGCTATTTATTGAGATATTATCATGCATGTATTACTGTGTTGTATCGATAACTGTGTTTTATATATGAGATTTGAGACACTTGAGCATTCGGCGTACGGCTGGGCAGGGGTCGGGTCGCTTTCGATTCCCTTTTGAGTCCTGACGATTGCTTTGTGCGGTCTAGGGATTTGGGTACGTGGATTCGTCCACACGAGTTGATTACCTATTTGAGTTATCTTGTGGGATCTCATATACTTTTTCAGTAGAGAACACTAAACGTTTTAATATTGAGCTTGCTTTTATTGAGTGTTCATAATCGTACACCCTGAGGACAAGGGGAGACAGAGAGCAGAGAGAGAGAGGGTAGAGAGAGAAAGAGAAAGGGTGAGATGTGTGTGCGTGGTGTGTGTGTTGGCCGAGAAAAGGGGAGAAGAAAAAGAATGGGTACCGGGTCCTTTGACCCGACCCATTACCTAAATAAATAAATGGATATATATAATATTAAATAAATTGATTTTATGTTTTATAATTTAATTATTATAAAATCATTATTTCTATTATTAATTAATAATTGGTTTACATCTTTTTAATAAACCTAAAATATATAGTTGGAACCAATTCTAAATAAAGTAGTTAACGAGTGACAAATCAATTAATTATTCACGTTTATATTAACGACTTAATATTTAATTAAGGTTCACTTATAAGTTAATTTAAATATTCATTGAGATTAAAATAAATACACTAAAATTATATGTAGTTGACTACTGATTAAAGTATACAAAAAAAAAATTACATAATTGATTATTAGAACACCGAATTGATTAACAATAATTAATGAAACATTTTATGTTAAGCCAACAATAATTGTGAATCGAACGTAATAATTATTGAATACTAAAGTATGCATTAAATGAAATAGTGGGACTGGGTAGCTAGAAGACCAATCTAATCAAGTTCTATCGTGAAACACCCATATCAACATAATATAATCATTAATGGGGTTACATTAGATTAATGATAATTAACATGGATTTTAAAGAAAATCGGGCATGACCCGTTTGCACGGAGTCAATATCCTTGTTTAATTGTAAACCATGATTTGGAATGTAAGGTAAACTTACAAGATAATTCTAAATAGTTACAACCACTATCATCCATCAAAGACATTAAGTGTCTATGTGTACACATCTAAGTGTGTTTGGTAGACAGACTACCCAAAAGTATCACAATATTAAATTAACTTTTACCGAATGTCAAGGCTTCAATTGCGGTTCGTTTAAACTCTAGGTACAGAGTCAGCAATCACCTTGCATTTACTAATCCACCTGAGGTATATAAAAGTGAGGGGTTAGCAAATAAAATTTGCTAAGTGAGTTACTAGATCGATACGGAGTGCAAAACATACAACATGTATAAATGTTAAAATGATTATGAAATGACAAGTGCAATATCTTTTAATAAAAATGATGTGGGCATAGCCCATTAATTTGCATAGGTTGCGGTACATGACCCGCTACCCGCTGTTGCCCCAGCTGTGAATCAATGTCCAGCTGCGCAACTCCAACCGGCTTCCATGTCCGGCCACCTACTCGCGAGCTCATTGCGGTATAGGAATTTATACGCACAAACACAAAGTAAGGCGTTTAATAATAATAATGATAATCTGGATATCCAGTGAGGCCAATGATAAATGAGCATAGCTCACGATGAGGTAATCAAGTGTAATCATGTGAAGCATGAAATGAACGATCTCAAGCATAACATAAAGGTTAATATATGTAATGAAAGGTATCAAACGAGGTATGCTGGCCATAGGCCATGATCAAGTAGTGAACCGCCAATAGAGCAGTATAATAAAATCAGTGCAATGCATCATATAAGAGGATGATGCCAAATAGATATGCACAATGTCATAAATAAAAGTAAACATGTAATTATGTATGCAACACACACATCAATGCTAGAACTCACAGTACTATAGGCTATAATAGCCTTTAAGGCTCAAAACGGCCAATAAGTCCCTTAACGCCCCGAACCGTTAACCGGCATTCCTTCAAGCTCCAAACCTATAAAATAATGATATTCAATGTATTCGTAAGCTTATAGTAGTATATCACAAGGTCTGGAAGTTATTTGAAGTGTTTAAGCGTTTTCGGTTTAAGATTCCGAATTATCGACACTGAGACGCCTCTTATTGAGTTTTATAAAATTTTGGGCGTTATTTGATGATAAATTATGTGTTATATAATTATAGAACGATCCCATGATGTTACAGTATCATTATGGGAATGAAAATAAGTGTTCTGGGTGAACAAGGCTCGACTCGCACCAGTTTCGTATTTTGGCCATAACTTTTTCATACGAACTCGGATTTAGGTGATTCAAGAGCCCAGACGAAGAAGAGACATAGGGCTACAACTTTTGTCTTTTGAAAAATGGCCATATCTAAAGGTAAACTCGGCGAGTTCCCTTGCCCTGCAGTCCAGAACGTCTCTGTTGACGTCCTGCTTGCATCCATCTCATTCCAAACTCGATTTCAACATGTAAAAACACCCTGAAACTTCAGTTTATGGTATATTTGATATATATGAACATATAGGAACATGATTTAACATCTAATCTCATTAAATCATTCAATTCTATATATATAATTTCCTTGAATTTTACCCAATCAAATCTCAAACTTTCAACTCAAGCTTTATAGCTTTTATGTGTTCTCTTGCATTTGCAAGTTTAGCAACACACTAAGCCATGATTGTTCATCTTTGGCTCACTATTTCATGGTTCACTATTGTCTTGCCATATGTATGTCTAGGCTAGAAGTGTTGAAAACTAACACACCCTTCATAACACTAATAAGAACTCACCTTGATTATGGCTTGTATGGTTGCACAAAGAGGTTCAAGTCCTTGGCTAAATTATGCCATACTTTGTCCAGCCCTAATCCTTGCTCTTCTATAAGTGTTTATGTGCAGAAAATTGAAGAGAAGAGAATGAGGAGGAGGCCAACCGATTGGGGGGTTTTGTTACCCTCAATTGGTCCAAAAATTTACACATAACCACCATTTATTCTTGCAACTCTCCATTCCAACATCAACTTTCATATTCTATGCATTTTCAATCCTCCACATGCATAAATCACTTGTGCAAGGAGCTTAAAGTCTTGTACACTTTCATGTGAATTGCTAAGTTACAAAACATGAAGCATGTTATACAAGTGGATAAAGCATAGGGCCAAGATTTTAATTCAATTATAGTTAAGCAACTAAATATAATTTGCTTAGCACTTAATTACTTATGATTAGTACTTTAACTTAAAGGATTTTTACATAAAGATATAAGTTGCCAATTTACAAGGCTTAAAGTGTATAGTACAAGTGGTTATAGCTTATAGCTAGGATTTTAATTCCCATCATAATTTAACAATCAAATACAATTTATTTAACAGATTTATTAATTATAATTGGCATCTTTATTTTGAGGCTATTATAGCAATGTATGAGTTCAACTAACTCAAATACATGTAATCTCACTTATCTATTTATAGTTTTGTAATTTAATATTACCATATAATCTCTTAAATAATAAAAAATTTTAATCTTTACATATTGATTAACATAAATAAATCACTCAATTCATTAGTTGAGTGTATAATTAGTAGTTTAATTATTATATCAAAATTGAGGATGTTACATATCGATTTCCTAATGTAAGTTCGTTATTATATATCGGATCGATTCGTAGCAGATTCAGTTGTCGTTGTGCTTTGCGAAGCTGCTTTTAAGGTACGGATTCCGTACTTCTTTCATCGTTACTCTTGAGTTGTTCGTTGTGTGAATTGCATGCTAATACCTGACAGTCCAATTTTTATATCTCATGTCAGTTTCCTTATCGAAAGCAAATATCGTTTTTAAACGCTCGTAAAACATTTGTGAAAATCATATTTTGGAAACGGTTATTTTCGTGACGTATTATGATTGTGGATATTGCTTTATGAAATGTGGCCCTTTTGTATTGAAATGATTATTTAATTTTGAGATGTTTATCCGGGCCTTTTGTTATGCTTGAACCCTAGACAGTAGACAGGAGCTCGGATTACCGAGTGAACTACCTGTGGAGGTACCACAGGCATACCATTGCAGCACCAAAGGCATGACACTTCCGTAACAGTGTGATCGGTTACGGCGTCTCCCTTTTGTTTGTGATTATGATTCATGATTGATTGAGAATATGTTAGCTCGGGGAATGAGCTGTTGATTATTTCAGGAAGGCGTATGGATGCATCTTAGGCTATGTTATGAGTTTGCGGAAGTGAGGTGCAATGCCATACACTCCTTCCGGCCAGATGCACTGGGGTGGCGGCACTGAGTGTAGTCTTGAGTGTGAGAGTGATTGTGAGATTGTTTGTTAAATATGATGTTAGGACGCTCGGTAAAAATAACCCAACCCTTTGTTGCTTCAGCCATTATATTCTTTGTTTGATCTGGCGTGGAGGTGGATGTTTATTTTTAAAGAAAACCCATTTTCAAAACTTTCCTTTTAAAGAAACTTATTTTCAAAACGTTCTTAAGTCTTTGAATTCATATACGTTGCACTTGTATTCGATCTATGTACTGGGCGTTTGGCTCATGCTGTGTTTTTCTTCCGGCAGGTACTCAGGGTTGATGATGAGAAGTGTGCTGAGTGTGGACCATTGAGGACTTCGATTTATGTTAGCTATTTTAGTATATTTAGTATTAGTGATCATGAACATTGGTTAATGTTTAATTTTATTAATTTGGTAATTTGAAAGCAATTGGTATTTATGTTTAAAGATTGACAGTTTTATAATAAAATATAGTTTGCTTTTGGTTAGATGAGGTAGTTAGTCATAACATCACCGGTCCACTCGGGATCGGGGTGTTACATTAATCCTTACGAAAAGTTTGTTAATTCCAGAGAATGCCAAACAATTAGGCTTCAAATAACCGATTTGAACTCAAAATTTAGAAAATGAAAAAGTTTTCGTGATTGATAATCTGATTAATTACAATACTTCAACATAGCTTAAATAGAAACGAAAACTAAAAACGGGTCAAAAAACCCAACGGGTCGACCCAGTGAACCAAAATAAGAACCCAAAAAACCATCATCCCGTGATTCATCTTCATTTCATCTAAATTTTTTTGGTTGCTACATTAGCAAGAGATGAAGGGTAATACACACACCACTAGAAATCTTAGATAGTTACCTTAAGTTTGCCTAGTTTGGTTGCACCACAAAACCTTGGAATTTCTTGCACCAGTAGCCACAAGAACTCAAGCCCTAACCCTTGCCTTTGTTTCTCCAAAATGTGCAGAATTTTGAAAAGTGAGGAGAGTGAGAGGAGGGCGCACGATTAGGGGTTATTTGACCCCTAATTGGTCAAGGTTTTTCACGTAGCTCCCTCTAAGTTTGACTCTTCTAATTTCAGCCACCAATCCAAATTTCCTTTACACTTCTATGTTAAAATCATCTATATAAGCTTAATCCACTTGTACCTCAAGCTTTGGGTCTTGTACATGATTGTATGGATTTCATATTTACAAGGGTTTAACGCATAGGGTACAAGTTGGTGAAGCACGTGACTAAATACTTTCATATTAGTCTTAATAAACCATTTAATGCAATTCATTTAGAAATTTAACTAATTAAATTATTACATTAATTGTGAGGATGTTACAAATGTGTAACTCAACTTTGAGAGCTATTATTAGATGTTTATCAAATCAATTGTTTCTTGTGTATTAATATTAATAGATCATTTAATTTATCATGTAAGTATATTATAATACCTTAAATATTACATTAAAATTTTGAGGGTGTTTCAATTCTTCCTCCCTTAAAATGATTTCGCCCACGTAATCAATTTAAGAATTGTAGGATTCCCATAATAAGTCATTCATCATGCTTGTTATACTTTTTCAGTTTTCTATTGTTTATTCATTTACACACATGAATATTACTAATTTTAGACAATTCCTACTAATCAAGGTAATTTTTCATATTTTATCATATCCCATGTTTTATTATTTGTAGTTACCATCATATATACGTATCGTCATATGAACTTTTAACAGACCATGTCCAACTAATACCGTCGGATCATACCGACATAAATATATAATAACAACATTGCTATACAGATATCAAAATTAGTAACCTATCAATAGCACATTAGTGACATAGTCACTTCCACTATTTCGTTAACAATCTGTTATACTTTAATTTATTTGGAATTTCACGTATTACATACTTCTTACAACTGTAATTCAAATCCATCATTATATCTAGTTCATTTCACAATTAATGCTCATTTTAAAGATACATTTAGTCGTTAAACAATCATGTATTGTAATTATGCCCTTTAGTTTAATTTTGGTGATTTTCATGATAAATCATACTCAATATGTTTCTTTTTATCCTCACAACCTATTTAGTATATCCTTGAGTTTGAATCTGCAGGTTCCCATTCTTGTTGAACTTGTTATCACAATAGGTTCGTTATTCAATTAAATCTATAGTACTTGTTGGTTTAAATAGATCCACTTGTTATTAATGACGACTTCATCACGCTTTAATTAGTACTTGATTATCAACCCAAAATACTTTGAATTTACAACATATGATAGATGTTTCATACTTTTGCATGCTTAATAATTAAGTACTCGTAATGTCCACCCTTGTTATTTCGTTTACTTTCATTATTTATACAAATATATTCATTTGTGGGGCATCAGATCTGAATCCAATATTATATCTAAATCATGTGTTGACTTTCATTTACAACGTATCTGCTTACTGGACATAAAAACTCGTCTCCTGAATAATCTTTTAGACTATATTGGTTTAATCTTTTACTAGTAGTGTATATATATATCCTTCAAATTCGCTGTTGAAACTTTGTAATCTGATTACGGTGTTAAAGATTTAAACCCAAATTTATGTTTAGATGATAAGACCTACCATCATTATTATGTCATCCTATAATTATTAGAATATAATACATCTTCTACTGAAACAACCACACAACAATAATACATATTTAAGTGTAATTAACGATAATTAATACATTAATACTTGCGGAATTATGGTAGAATTAAAACTGTTTACAACTAATGCATCATAAGTGATGCTTTTGAATAACAACTATTACAGTCTATAAGGTTACAGGTCATGATCCTGCAAGCGAATAGTTAAGGTCAGGAAGCTGACTACCCAAACCCAACATGATAATCAAAGCATACTGTTAGTCTCGAGTCTACACCCTTCAATGATAAGGAAGTATATATGTTTCCCGCTCGATAGCTCAAAACCTGTAAAAAGGTAACAACTAAAGGTAAACAACAAAAATTGTTTAGCGAATTCTAAGATTAATATCAATAACAATTACACAATAATCATGTCTATCCAATACGTATTTTCTATCAACCAAAATATAAAGACCAATGGTGGCCAATGCCAAGTTAGAGTGGGATCACCTTATCCTCATTGAGGACTATTGGTGTCTCGCAACGATTATACGATCTATAAGATATTCTACAAATATGTGTCCTCGTCCGAGGGCTATAAACTTTCCACCATTAATCAATCACACGAATTCCACTTTCACTGCCCGGCATAGCCGATTCAAGGTGGGGAATAATCACAAACTTTGGTATCCACTTCACCCATCCGGACTAATCCGGCCAAGGTAGGAAACCATCTCAATAATTCGGAGTCCACCTCACCCATCCAAGCTAATCCGACCAAGGTAGGGGTTCCATATGGTCATAGTAGCATGTTGTAACGTTTAGTTATCATCACCCGCAAGTGGCCAGTTACATCACCGAATACATACTACTAATGACACCACAACACAGGTGTTGCCAAGACATGCTTGCAGCCCAATGTGTCAGATCATCATCACCCATCATACATAGGCGGTCCGTTACTGTCCTCACATTCTGCAACACTTACTGGGGTGGGGGGGGGGTGGTTGACCGCGACCGCATTGATTGCCGTGATGGGTTGATCGTGACCGGAATCGTGGCTGCGCTCTGGGTCGCGGTCGTGGGGTTTGACCTATTGACTTATATTGAGTATGTGAGTTTACTAGTATAGTCGTTATGAGTTCGTTGACTGGTAGTTACATTGTAGTTGTATTTATCTGTTGCCAGGATTGATAGTTGAGCGTGGGACCGGTTGAGACAGTAGTCGTGCTTCAAGTGAGTTACTTACATTCTTTTAGTAGATGCACTATTGTTGATAACTACTCTTTCAAAGAGGTTTGTTGTTTACTATCCGGGTCCTGTGCGAATCCTTTTTATACGTTGATACTCGTTAGCACACAGGAGAACACGTGGATTTCGCGTAGAGTTGTTATATGCAGAGTAGAGGCCTGTTGGGTCATTCCCAATCCAGAAGTCCTGGCTTAGCCACTACTTTGTGGAGTGAGCTACGCAGGCTATCTCGAGTCGGCCCCGATGGGGCGTCGGGCTGTTGTTGCCGGCCGCACGTAGAGTTGACGTTGTTATATTTTGCTAACCATTTTTATAAACTTATTTTAACGTTGTGTTGTAACTCACCAACTTTATAGCTGACAGTTGTTTTAATTGTGTATATCAGGTACGAGACCAGAGGCTAGGGATACTACGGGCACCAGTCGAGACCCGCCTCGTGGACCGTAGTTAGTGGCTACTTTAGTAAGTAGTCTTCTGTATGCTGTGGTTTGGCATATCAGCCAACTATATTTTTGGATGACTGTAACGGTAACTAAAATTGTGGATGACTGACTTTTTTAACGGGGGTTGGAACCCGTTCAAGTCTTGACGTTTATGCTTACTGTGGTTAATTAGTAGTTAATTAGCTGTTTACCCTTGATGATAATTGCAATATTTTGTGACGTGGACTGTCAGTCCTACGTAGTATTTGTAAGAAAAAAGTAGGGTGTTACACCTTGTAAAAAGTCACAGAATAAAACTGATACATCAAATCCTGTTGCTTCTGTTGTTCATGGTTCTGAAGTTACTCATGGTGATGTTGATCATACTGTTGCTGCTCATGCTGTTGGTGCACATGCTGCTGTCCATGGTGATGTTGCTACTCATGATGTTGGTGCACATGCTGATGTGAATGATGGGAAGCCTAACACCATGAAAAAGCGTCATAAATCTTAATGAATCATATTGCAGAAGCTTAGGAAACCTGTTTATGTCAAAGATGGAGGATGTTCAAATGCTGACAAGCCTGTATATATTAATTAGCTGAAGTGAAACTTTTTTCGGTTCCAATGCTAACAGTGGGTATATTGTTTTTTGGTAGATGGCACATGCGCTAGGCACATCTTTTGAAACATGTTTGTCATCATGTTGGAACAAATATGAACATGTCTTTTTGATGTATAGGCACATCTTTTGGAACATGTTGATATTTTGTATGCATATATCTTTGATAATGAAAAAGAACATGTGGTCCTTTAATGTTGTTATCATTTGGAACATATTTGCTTGTCATGTGCTACAAATCAAGATGTTTTAATCAATATGATATTAAGACCTCAAATTGATAAAAAAAACCATTCTCATTGAATGTTGGAAATTAACCATTACAAACCCAACTTTGTTACATTTTGACTGAAAATCCCGACCATTACAAACCTAACTTATGCTACTTTTGACTAAATCTTCTGCTAGTTTTACTAAAACATAAAATCCCAACCGAAATTTCCAACCTGGAATTAGCTTCATGCATGGGCGGATGTAATTTGTTGATATGAGTGTCACTCGACACCGATAAAATTTTAAAATACTGAGTTACGTATGTATCAAAAATTCGAGTGACACCTAGGATTTTTTTGAATGACACCTACGAAAACTTTATAAAAGTATTATATACATATCTAATGTATATTTGTTGATTTCGTTACCCAAACCTATCAAAATATTATTGCGTTAATCATAAAAACTTAAAAGAAAAACAAAAGTCCAATGATAAAAAGGATAAGAGACAAGATTCAAGAACCATCTCAAAAGATTAAAAAAAGCCTAAAAAACCGGCCCAATTGATCGATATCATCGCTTCATCGGTTATGGAGGTGTTTAAATATGTTGAAAAATCCTTAACCGTGTGATTCTTTTCGGGACTTTGATGCATCAAACTTATTAAGGTTGGCGGAGATGTATCCGAATTATTAATTGTGATGAGAATGTAAATCTTGTGCATCAACTTGAATACTATATTGAGAATGTGAAAGACGATCCAATATTTCTAAATTGAATGGAGTCCGCGAGTTTGCTAAATTAATGATGAAAACTAGGAAGCATATTTCGTATCCTTTGGTTTATCAACTGTTGAAACTAATATTGGTTTTGTCGGTCGCAACTGTGACAGTTGAGAGATGATATTGTATTACGTACTTTTATAATCATAAAAATCTTGTTATGTGTTAATTTTGTGTTGGCAACCCGTTTCGGTGACCCGTTCAATCTTAGAAAATATTTTGAAAAATCTAACTATTAAGCTTACTTTAAAAAAGTGACACCGATAATAAAAAATCTTGGATCCGCCCCTGGCTTAATGTTAAACAGAAAATCTCAACCAAAATATGAAATTATTAAACCTTCTGCTACTTCATGCTAAACAGAAAATGCCAACAAATACCAAAAACACAATCAAAATCCCCAAAATGGCTAACATAAATAGAATCCATTTGTTGTACATCAACATCTGTTTTTTGTTATTCCCAACCTCATGAAGCAGGTAAACAACTTCGTCTTCTAATTCTTTCATCTTCATTTTGGGATTTGTTGCTTCTAAGCCCTCTAAATCATTGGCATTCTTTGACTTTAAATACAAATAAGATATAATCTCTTTATACCGATCAATTAGTATTTATAGATCAATCCATTCAAAGTACTCACATTTTCTTCCCGGATTCTGCTAACCAAAACAAAAAATAAAAAATAAAAAATAAAATATACTACAAGAAAGTGATGTTCTGAGAAATTATTTGCTTACCAGAGAATTAAGGCACCGTAGAAATCGTCTTTCAGGATTTTTCCTTGTCCACGAGGTTTTCGATCACATAGACAACAAACATCTACATCATTGCTGGAGATTGCTTGAACAATCTTGTTGAAATATAGGGTGGTTCTAAGAAGATGAAGACATCCCAACGATATTGATTGAGAAATGGCTATACGTATGAGCCATAATGTGTTGGAACGTATGAACCGGTTATGTAAAACCGGGTATGTTATAAAAACGGGTTGTCACATACCTGGCGGTAAAAGAGTGAAGTTATAAGCGAGAGGTCACAGTTCGATTCCCGTCGGAGGCAAGTTGAAATTGAAATTTAGGTGGAGTAAGTAAGTTTGGTGGTAAAGGAGTATTTTAGGAGTAGGAGTAGGATAGTTTGCCGTTCAAAAAAAACATAAGATAAAACCGGGTAGCCATAAAAAAATTGTCCACGTAGGTTTAGAAGCCGGAATCAACAACCCAACTACCTAATTTGAACACTTTTAAAACTTGACCAAATGTGCACTAAAAAAGTTCACTACATAAATGTGTATAAACCCAAAAGTTCAGAGCCATTTGATGCTACTTTCCCGATATAATATATATTTTTATTACATAATAATTTATAAAATAAAACAAAATCAGATTTATAAAATATTTTATTTATTTAGGTTGCAAGTCGGGTCGGTATACCCGGTTCTACATTTTCTTTTTTCCTTTTGTCCCCCCTTTTCTCGGGCACACAGCACTCTCCTTTCACTCTCCCTCTCTCTCTCTGCTCTCTTTGCATATCCGGCCGGCGACCACCGCCTGGCTCCTCGCCGGCGGCCGCCAACCAACACCAGTCACTTCTCTATCCCCCTCTCGTTCTCTCTCTCTCGCTCACTCGCTCCGTCTCCCTCTCAAAACGAAAGGCAGCTGCCTAAAACCTAGCACCGCCGCCACACTATATCTCCTTCATTGCTCGGCCTTACAGCTCGCCTCCCTCGACGCTCACCTCACCTACACCTCTCTCCCTCTCGGCTACCACAACCATCTCTGGCCAGGGCCATTGCGGCCGCCCCCGGTGCAGCGCCGCTGGTCACCGAACCAGAACCACCGCCGCCTACCAATCCCTATTTTAAGGTTTGTTTTCTCTGTTCTTAACCACATTATATAGGTTATTATTTAACTGATTTCGGTAATATGACTATAACATAAACATTAGCAACATCAATGTAAAGTTTAACAGAGTTCGTTACCTCGATTCTAAGAGAGACGTGAATAGTTGCTTGGTTCCTTACTGATTTTCTCGAACGCCGCTTTCAACAACCAATTAGGGCTTCGTGTTTTTTTAGAGTTCACAATCTGATTAGGCTTTCAGTTTTTATATTTAGAGATAAATGGTGTTTATAAACACTGATTTAGATAGGGGCATATGGCTTACCCAGTCAAAGTTAGTTATTTATAAATTAAGCCCAATTAATTAAAACTTAGAGTTATAATAATTATCATTTTGGTCCCTTGATTTTAACTTTAATCAAACTACTGCTTTATTAATCTTAATAACTATTATTAATATTTTATTATTATTACTATTTTTATTTTATTAAAATTGTTATTGTTATTGATCGTTAAGTTTTGAAAATTCGGGCTATTATAACACTCACCACTTAAATTGATTTCGTTTCTGAAATCACGGAATGCAAAAGTCACTGTTTTGAATGCAAAAGCCACACTGTTTTGACCACCGATAACTTTATTAGGTTTATTATTATGTTTTGGATTAGTTGTGTGTTTTTAAATTAATTTATGTGTTTAAATTATACGGTTATTATAAAAATGCTTGAACCTTATCAGTTTCAATATACAGAAGTAACTAATTGGTCTTTTGGATTGGATGAAACGAACATTCTGATTTCTGGCTAGTTGTTTAATCTTCATGATTAATATGTTAAATTGTGCTGGATAATGCTAAGTTGCTAAAAACTGTATTGTTAAGATGTGATATAGGGGGATAGACTCACTTAATTTATGATCATAATCATGCTTATAATTTTTTTGTTTCTGTGTTATGTATTTTATAATTCTTCTTATTACTGTTTGAATATTGATTATAGAATTGTAGGCTATTTGAGTTGCAGTGACAGTTCATATAATGCTAGTGCACTCGAACACTTACATGAGGCGAGGAATTGTTGGCTTTGGATGCTCTGGTCGGATGGAACTCTTACCTATTGATAGAGTAACATTGGAAAGTCGATATTCATCGCATTGTCTACATACCTTAAATATCAATATGCTGAAAGCATTTCATTCGCTTGAAAAAATACGGCAGAAAGGTATACAGGACCCATGTACTCCTAACATTTTCCCATCTAGCTCATCAGGCACTAGAATTGATGTAAATGCATTAACCCTTCATCATACACATCCATTCTTTTTGACTTAAACGAAACAATCACATTTAGTTTATTGGATTAAGTTATGTCCTTGTTAAGCCTATTAACATGTCAATTAATAGTTTAACCCGAGTAAGGGAAGAACTCCTAAACCTTATATATAAACTTAATATTACCTAATTTTAATGGAACTTTAAAGCGATTCCATTTAGACCAAGGCCCATACATGTGCTAACAAGCATTTGTTATAGCCGTTAAATGATTGATCGATGCTTAACCAGTCTACAACACTTTAAGTTTAGTTCATGATATTTACGTCGTTACACATATAATGAACTTGTTTCAAGTGAGAATATAAGAGAACCAACAATTGTTAAGGATCAAAAAGATAAGTTATGTTCTTCATTTTATCAATCTCACTTTTGAGTTACATGATGTAACATTTACATCTTGCTTACTATAAATGAGCTTATAGAAAGGTAAACTTTTGCCTAATTTTCATGCAATGCTCATCTAGTAATCCTCATTTACATGGATAACTTGATATTATGTGTGTCTGTGTGTGTGTGTGATTTGAGTATAGTAATAGCAAGTTAGCAACTATGTAAGGAATTGCTCTAAATCCTATAACAATAAAGATAACCCTAAATCAAAATCTGGCATCGTAAACTGACCTTCAAAGAATAAACTTGTAAAACAAAGATTAGAGAGAATATTATGCCATATGTTGTGTGTATTTATTTTTTATAGTACATTTTCTCTATGTGATCAACTCATATATATGGAGAAGTGATGAATCATAACAAATAATTAACACATACGGTGACTTTAGAGAGACACTTAGCAAACAAACAAACCATAACCAATTATTTAACCAACACATATACACTAAGAACTTGAATTTTTGTAGAATAGATAGTGGTTAGGTACTACAAACTAAATTTAATGATTGTTTTTAATTTGTTTTTCTCCCCTTTATTTTCTTTGTTTTGTAGATATCTAATAGCTGCAGCATTGAGACTGGCTAAATTTTTTATGTAAAATGTCAGATTCTACTTGGCTAAACTGCTAATGTCTTATCACCTATGATCCATACCAATTACACTAGTGTGTGAAGCATGTCATTATATGTTCCAAATAAGGATAAAAAAGATCAATTTTCTTTTTTTACTTATTGGTAAGTAAGGTCCTTCCATAGGCTATGGTTGGTGATGGAGTTCATGTTACTACTTTCAATTTATGTCAAAACATGTTTGGAAGGATGAAAATTTTATTTATTTTATTGAAACCCAACTTAAATACAAAATGGACATTTATGAATGCCTTAAGAATATGTAAAACTAGGGATTTATTTGTTATTTTTTGGGTATGATTCCATGATGAACACAATTTATTTTAAATATTTACATACAGTTGTGTTTGTAGCACGGTTGTTAGCAAACTCAGTATGTGGTTACATGGCGAATGGCTAGTCATACTATGCATGCATGGAAGGATTGAAAGACAAAGCACTCACAAGGAAAAACAATTATAAATCATTTCATACTTGCATTACATTTTTTCATGATCCCTTGATAATTTATAAAATGAAATTGAATGCCTTTACTAGTCCATGATCATGTACATAATGGAAACTTCATTCTCAATCTTCAATGGAGTGTAGATAAGTGAAAGAAGATGATTAGTGAATGAACCTGTAACACCCATAGTACTGTATTGTCTACCCTGGTTAAGTTTTATTCCTCGCACTGTTTTGTTTTTGGCACGGACTTCGACCTTACAAAAGGTCGTTTGCTTGGTAAAGTGGTACCCTCTTTGAATGTCGTCATCCTCCCAGTCACAGCCAATGTGGGATTTGTCTTCTTGTTACATTCAACCCACCTTAAGGCACTCACTTCAAGGTTTGCCCTAAGGCCCCTAACATCCGATAAGTGCTTGGATTGCTTTGATGCCAAGTTTTGACACTTCCTCCGTCGTCCGATATTGTCTGCTCTGGTGTCGCTCTTTCAGCACAGTTTTGTTTCTGATACGGACTTCATCTGTACAAAAGGACTCATGCTTGGTAAGGCGGTGCCCTCCTTAAATGCCCAACATCCCCCCTCCCCAGCTACAACGCCTTCATGCTTCATCTTGCTAGAAGCAACCAATGAGACAAAAACAAAAAAAAAGGGACTTAGTTGTGTCTTGGTCATCATGTGTTTTTGTTGCACCTGGTTCTTTCTACTCCATTTTTGCTCTAGGCTCTTTATTCCTGAAGTTACATCAAATGATACAACACTTGTGTCATATTTATTAACAACTTTTAAATCCATATCCTTGTCACTATTAGATGAGAGATTATCAGGACCAATAGTTGTGTTCAGCTTCTAGGTATGAATGGATTAATGATAGGCTAACAAACTTGATAGAACACCCACTCAATGTCAGTTACATTTTATTGTCATTGGTGTCGGGTTACATCATATACTGATATACATGTTCAGATGTTGTCCCCCTTGAAGTTATATTTACTGCAAATTAGTTTGGTTGTTATACTTGTAGCGGTAATATGTATCTCCCTGCATTTTGCACAAAAAACTTACTCATCTTATAGCAAAGGCTGTTAAAACCACGACGTTATGTAAATCATGATGTATTTCTTTTGTTCATTATTCTAAATGAACTTTCTTAACCACGAATAATGTCAATGCTTCAGGTTTACAATATTCAAATATATCTTGTAATACGATGACGGTAAACAATAATAGCTTAACCAGCAAAGACACACAAGAGTCACATTTGTCTTTTACATATGAAGCTGCCATGGAAGCTCTTTCGTCTCTCATCACAGGCAAAAAACGCTATGGTAATTTAAATACAAATGTCAAATACAAAAAGCTGGAGAGGATGTCAATGTATATTCAGGTAACTTGATTATCAAAAGATAATTACTTTTGCTTACTATATATGCTTCCATACTAACACATTTATAGACATGAACACAGTTTTGATGCTTAATTTTTAATAAGCAACTTACAGTATAAAACATATCCTTGAATTGATAATGTACACGAGTTTTCTTATGTATACGATGTTTGTTTGAATATGTAAATCTGCCATCAGAAAATGCTTATAAAATATCTGACAAAATATTTTCATGTTTGAGATCAGATATTAGGCATAGAGGAACAAATTGCTGACCTCAACATTATCCATGTTGCTGGAACCAAAGGAAAGGTACTCACGTTCTTTTATATCTTTCTGAATTGTCATATGTCATATCAATATATCATCAACACTTAAAAGTTTTTCAGTGCCAATGTTTTACTTTATTATTTATTGATTTGAAATATAGACACAGTTATGTTCAGTAACACTATCCTTACTCACAAAATCATATTAAAATTAAGCTAGTTTCCAGTAGCGAAGTTTTAAATCTTGCAGTATCTAAATATAGGGATACAAACTGCAATATGCCCTTTATGTTGTATCACTGCTATGGCAGAAATATAACACAGGATGGAAATGCTATATTACCGAATAACTCTGCCTGTCGTAAATTGTAATTTGGCTCACAAGTAATTGGTTTGCAATTGAATAGAAGTCTTTTTTTGGTTGTGCTGAATTATCTTTTAAGTTGGGTTGAACTTATAATTTTAGGTAGGCCCAGATATACCTGTCCGACTGGCTGCTTAATTTATTATTCCATTTAGGGTACGTTTGACAACAGGGGCGGATCCAAGATTTTTTTTTGTCATCGGTGTCACTTTTTTAGAGTAATTTAATACTTAAATTTTTTTAAAACTAACCGGGTCACCGAAACAGATTGTCATTACAAAAATAACAACTAACAAGATTTTTGGGCGTTTTAAATGTTTTCTGCTGATTATTTGTTTCTACCTTCTTATTCTTCTAAAATTCTATCGATATATTTTTTTTCTTTAAAATTTTTATGATTAAAACTCAGTAATATTTCAATAAATTTAGGTAATAAAAACAACAAATTTAAATTATATATGTGTATAGTACTTTTATATATTTTTCGTAGGTGTCACACAAAAAAATTCTTAGGTGTCACTCAAATTTTGATACATACGTAACTCAGTATTTTGAAAGTTTATAGGTGTCGAGTGACACCCATCATTTTAAACTGGATCCGCCCCTGTTTGACAAAAGTAGTTGTAGCTTCAAACCGGAGTTTTTTTGGAGCTATAACATTTTGAAAGAGTTAGAACTTTTAGTTTTATAAATGTGTTCAGTGAAAGTAGCTGTAGCTTTTAGTATTAAATGACATAAAGACAAAAATAATAATTAGGAGTTGTAGTTTATAATTATTAGGGGGGTAAAAAGTAATTTTGTTTGACTAAAAGCTCAAGCTCCCTTTGAAAGCTACTTAGAGTGCGTTTGGCAAGGAGCTTTTGAGAGCTTTTTAGGAGCTTTAACTTTTGATTTTTGTAAGCTCAAGCTCAAAAGCTCTGTGTGGTTGATAGGAGCTTAAACTTTTGATTCGGATTTGAAAGCTCTCAAAAGCTCTTTCACGAGAAGCCACTTGAAGTAGCTTTCAAAACGAGATTGAGCTTTTGGTCAAACAAATTTATTTTTTTACTTTCAAACTGCAACTTTTTATTAATATCAATGTCTTTTTATGTCATTTTATACTAAAAGCTACAACTATATCTACTTTTAACAAACACATTTATAAAAGAAAAAGCTCCAGCTCCCAAAAACTCAAAAAGCTTCAGCTCATAGATCCAGCTCGAAGCTACAACTAGTTGTGGCAAACTGCCAAACCCTTAGGGTAGCTTTTGATGGAAGAGCTTTTATATTTGAATCAAAAACTCATGCTCCTTTATCCAAACAGAACTTATAAGCTTGAGGTTTTTAAAGACAGAAGCTGAAGCCTAAAAGCTCTCAAAAGCTTCTTAAATCAGAAAGAGAAAAGAAGTTAACGTATTGAAGATTTGTATTTACTAAACTTATATATTGAAACACTCATGTTGTAATTGGGATTGTAAGCAGGTTTAACAAGTATTTTATGTAATTATGACATAAACATATTATTTATGTTGTCAGGGTGTTTCATAACAGAAATTCACTAACCTTTTCATGCTCATTTTTAAAAGCTGAAACATCTTTATTTGTGGCATGATGAAGGAATATGCCATCATGTGAAGGGTTATGACCAAATCTCTTCATATAGAACAACTACATAAACAGAAATACAATTATAAAACAACTACATAAACAAAAACAAAATTATTATACATTATTCCTCTATCTAATTTCTACCATAAATAAAATTATTAAACTAACCTGGAGAAACAAAACGCATCCTCCAACAACTATACACTTATTGTTTTTGCCATTATTGTATTTTACAAGTTGTTGTTGCATTTGTTCAACGGCATGCGATGCCCACATCTTGTTATTGTGAAGACCTTCCCTTACGGGGCAGTCCTCAGAGTCTAGGTACCACATCATGCAACACGATATCAATCATAACTAAGATAGAGTAATTTAAGTTGCGGAATTTCAGATTACAAGTACAAACATTAGGATAAGTTTAATACAATTTTAGTACAGATTACAGTTTTCAAATTAAACTTATAAAGGGTACCAGACTAATCTAATTCATGTCATCATACAATCAAATCAAGTCTACCCAGACCACCACAATTATCATCTGCCAATCAGTACCGAAGGGTTTGTTGAGTAGTGGTCTATAGTAAACTTCAATCTTGATCTTGTAAGACCTAAGAACTAGGTCCAGCAGGTGACTTTCCTTTATCTTTTCCTGTAAAAAGATCAAATAGCAACTGTAAGCAAAGCTTAGTGAGAATATAGATTTTCAGATTCACATGCATTAATCAAGCGGATCATGGGTCAAAGCGTGATATGTCTGGACTGCCGCTACAGCCACTCATGATTGAGACATAGAATTCATAGAATTGGATGATGTTCAGCCCACGCTCACGCTTTTAGTGGAAGCTATCCACTTATGCTGGGCTAGCTACCAGCGGTCTTCATGGGGGAACATCGGAGTGTCTATACCAAGTTCAAAAGAACTGGTGAAATAGCTAGGTCTAGAACAATAGACCGACAAGACTAATCTTTCTAAGCTGAATCGATATCTTAAAGATGCGATTAATAATGAAAGCATAAGTCATCAAGGTCATGATAGCAATAATCTCATATCAATATCTGAACGAAATTATAAATACAATGTCATGCAGAATGATAAGTCAAATAGCTATCATGATCCACAGGGCATCACCGAACCATGGTGTGCACAGGTCACAATCCAGCTGAGCATTCATGAATGTCAAATAAACTGTCATCAACAATATATCTCAATCGGAAGTCTAGCATGAAAAACTGAATATCTATAACTCACAGGTTCTTGGTCTTTATCAAGCAGATTTATAATCCACCACCTGAGTTATCCCAGGATTTATCTTTAAATCTTGATCTATATGATCTCTGGCTTTTCTTTTCTAATCAGTGACCCACTTTCAGTATCTTTAAATCTGTGTTCAGGATTTAACTGAACCTGTCCAGAATAATTATTGTATCGTATCATTAGCTTTTAGATTATAAATCTTTATTTCATCTGCTCTGATTACTAATAACTCATCAATAATTTGTTAGTTTCTTTTCTTTGTTTCTTTAATTCTTTTATAAGAGATATATATATATATATATATATATATATATATATATATATATATATATATATATATATATATATATATATATATATATATATACATGTTGCTTTATCAATCTTTAAATCACTAATATCATTTATTCATGGTTCTTGTATTTATAAAATAATATTTATTTGTGATGGGGAAAATGATATAAAATCAACCTAATAATGATAATATAACATTATCTTAAGAAATTACATTATTGGATCAGACATAGAAATTAAGATTAAGTCACAGCTAGGTTGTTACAGTTATGGTACTGGTCAATAAAACCAAGATATTTGACATCCATATTTGTCCGACTACTTGGTACCATTACACGGATGATCGAAAGCAGGTTATATGCTCTCACCCTGTCACTGATGTCACATTCAAGTATTCAACAAGTTTTTTCAAGACTAGGTCGCGGCTAATGAAAGGTTTCTTCATTACGTCACCTTGTTTTGTTTCATAACATACAAAAGTCTTAGTTACTAGGTGCAGCTTTGATCCGGTTATAAAACGGGTTTGGATAAAATCCGGACCTGATTTTTTTAATCCGGTTTCTATAAAACCAGTTTCGCTTCGATTTCGGATCAAAATCGGATATTCGGATTTTTTTTGCCCTCTAGTGGTAGTCGATGCCTTAAGCAGAAAGGAGAAGGTGAAACCTACGAAGGTACGAGCACTTGGATTAATCGTACAAGATTTTGTTAGGAAAACCAATTGGATGGATTTTCTTAGTGACTTTGAATGCGAAGTGAAAAGCCACCAAGAAGGAGATGATGTAGTGATAGTGACTGGCATGTCAAGGAGAAATGAGGGGATTAGGCCGGAATGTATCCTAGCAACAATTATGCAAGTACGGACCAGCCTAAAGACAAAAATCCTGGAGGCACAAGAAGAAGCAATGAGGACGGAAAACGTGAAGGATGAAGAATTGCGTAATTTGGAACAAAGATTCGAGTCCAAATCAGATGGGGTATTTTATTTCAAAAATCGAAAATAGATTCCTAAAATTCACAATCTTAGAAATGTAGTTCTAACCGAAGCTCATAAATCCTGATACTCCATCAACCCAGGGTAAGGATGTGAAAGAATACTAATGGTGGCCAGGAATAAGGAAGAACATTGCCTCATATGTAAGTAAATGTCTAACTTGTGCAAAGGTCAAGGCTGAACTACAGAAAGCCTCGGGACTGTTGCAACAACCGGAAATTTCTCAGTGGAAATGAGAAGGAATTACAATGGACTTTATTACAAGGTTGCCCAAGACTGCCAGAGGACATGATTCCATTTGGGTCATCGTGGATCGGTTGACAAAATCAGCACATTTCATATCCATCCGGGATAGCTACAAGATGGAAAAGCTCGTGCAGATATACATTAACGAAATTGTTACCCGTCATGGAGTACCAATCTCCATCATTTCGGACAGAGACAGTCGTTTTACGTCTCGATTTTGGCCTTTTCTACAAAAGGCATTAGGTACTCAAGTAGATTTGAGTACGACATATCACCCGCACACGGATCGGCAGAGTGAACGTAAAATTTAAACGCCGGAAGATATGCTTCGGGCATGCGTGATGGATTTCAAAGGTAGTTGAGATGCACACTTACCTTTAATTGAGTTCTCTTACAATAATAGCTACCATACTAGCATCTGATGTGCCCTTTATGAAGCGTTGTACGGACGTAAATGTCGTTCACCTCTTAGCTGATTGGAGGTGGGAGAAAGATAACTGACGGCACCTGAAATCATTCAAGAAACTACTGACAAAATCTCGATTATTCGGGTAGACTTAAGGCGGCTAGGGATCGACAGAAGAGTTACGCGGATAACCGAAGGAAACCCCTGGAATTTGAAGTGGAGAGCAATGTATTCCTAAAGGTATCGCCATGGAAAGGACAAGTGCGATTTGAGAAGAAGGGTAAACTGAGTCCTCGATACATTGGACCTTTTATGTAACTAAAAAGGATTGGTCCAATGGCATACAAACTCGAGCTACCTGCGGAGTTAAGTGATATTCATAATGTCTTTCACGTATCAAATCTTAAGAAGTGTGTAGCTGAAGACCCACTGATTGTCCTAACTGATGAAGTTCAAGTTGACGACAAGTTACTCTTCCGAGTGAAACCCGTGGAAATCCTTGATAGAGAAGTTAAGAAACTCAGGCGACATAAAATCCCCATTGTTAAAGTTCGTTGGAATGCAAAGCGAGGACCCGAGTTTACTTCGGAACGAGAAGACGCTATGAAAAGCAAGTATCCTCATTTATTTGAAAAGTCACAACACTCAAATCAATAATCTGAATTTCGGGACGAAATTCATCTAACGGGGGGAGATTGTGACAACTGTCAATTTAACATTTCAGGTTAGACACCGATGTACCTACTAAATTACTTTTTGAATACTCAATTAGTTATTTAGGCTTACAATTTAAACTAAAATTTGCACACATTTACTAAACCTTGATAGTTTACTTAGTTTATAGTGTTCAGCGTAGATTTTCTGATAATTTTCATACAACGCTGGAAAGTATAATTAATGGATAAACATAACAAGCTAATAATAATTCAAAATACAATAACACATAATCTTGAATTCAATTAGTAATTAAAGCAATCATAAGTAACAAGTATAATTAAAAATTTGAAGAATGACATCCATATTGTGCTATTTTAACTAAAATAGCAACAAACTTATAAAAGTTTACATAAATAATTAATAAATAAGAGATATGAATTTGAAAGATAAAATTGTTAAAAATATAATATACACATGCAAAAAAAAAAGTTACTTATGTCACAAACAAGTAAGAAAATGAGCATAAATTTTACACTTTATGCACAAATAAGCAACCAACTCTTAAACTTGGTTTTAAAAGGCGCGCTTGAGGCGCACTGAGGCGCGGGGCGCATAGAGGCGCAGAGGCTAGGGCATCGCAACACTGAGGCGTGGTGGTGTCCAGAAGGCGCACGGAGGCGCTGGCAACATGCGCTTTTTGGAGCTTCAGAGCCTCTGCATTTCAAGGGCTTCCTGGACATTCCGAAGTTGGGCCTAAAAAAAGAACATGGGCCTGAAAAAAAAAGGGTACGCAACTTAAAACCTAAGTCAACGATTAAATAAACCCTACATAATTTTTTTCTTTATCGGTTCCTTCCAACTGGACGTTCTTCTGCTACGTCTTCTGCCTGGCGCTTTGGTCTGCTACGTTTCTTCTGCTACGTCCTTCCAGGTTTTGCTTATTATTTTCTGCGATGGCTTCTCTTCTTCTTATCATCTCTTGAAATCAAACCTCTCTGCACGACTGCACTTCTGCTGTCTTCCTTGTCTCTCTTTTGAATATGTTATAGACTTATAGTTTTGGTAATTATTATCCATCAGAATTATGTGACTTTTGTTGGTATGATATGAATATATGATATATTTTGGTATTTTGGTTAAGGTAGCATTATTGTCTTATTTTTTAGTCTTATTTTGTATGAAATATGAAATATTTTGGTATTTGATTAAAGTGCGCCTCGCGTCCGTGATGCGCGCGCCTCGCTTTGCGCCTTGCGCCTCGGGCTCCAGGACCCTTTGCGCAACGGTGCGCCTCGCGCCTTTTAAAACCAAGCTCTTAAATACATATAATTACAACTTTATAGAAGAAAAAAATAAATAAATAAATAAATCTGAATTTTAAGCCATAGGCCGGCCAAGGGAGAAGAGAAAAATGTTCTATAAAAACCCACTAACTCTCACACTTTCATCACTTTACCATCCTCTACTTTTCTCTCTAGTTTCTCTCACAAGAAAACCCCAATTTTCCTCTCAAAATTCTGCTGAAATTCATCATCATCTTCACTCAAAAAGCTCAAAGGTTGAAGTCGTAAGGTAAGAACAAGTGTTCATGCAACTTGCATGAACACTAGTTGCAATCTCCTTCTTGTCTTCTTATGTTATCTTGAAAATTTATCATCTTTCACCTACTTTTCTTTCAAAAACCTTCTTGAATCTTGATGTTTGTAGATTATTCATCAAAGCTTGATTTGAAGGGCGCGCTGGTCGCATCGTAGCTCTGATGCGAGTCGATACGAGGAAGCGAGCAGTGGCGCGCGCATCGGATGGCAACAGCAGAGGCGAGAAAGGCGGCGCTTCTTGTACACTTCGATTTGGGCCTCTAGAACGTCAACAAATGTATTTTTTTTAGATTGGGCTCTGGCTTTATCTTTTTTCTTTGTGTCAGATTGCTTTATCACTTAATCCCGCCTAAAATTTGTACGTACTGAGACGTTCTCCCCATAATCAGGTATCATCGACTCTCCCAGACCTTTCATGCGCAAGATTTAGGGTTCTCAGCTCAGGTTGTCCATATTTCTTTCTCCCATCTCTTCTCTCGAATCTGGTTTTTTCTTTTTCTTGTTATTTCTACTACTTGCTTCTTACATTTCTTCTCTATTCTACTTCTTTTATTTTTTTTTCTTATTTCTAATCAGGTATTCAGTATATGTTTGTTTTTCACTTGATTCTGTCATTATAGTGCCCACTTTGTTTGTTTTTTCCTTCTTATTTCTTACTTTAGGGTTTGATTAATTACTTAGTGTTTAATGTTTCTGATTTCTGAATTTCTGATTCAGTGTTTAGTATTAGTGTTTAGTTGTTTACTATTTAAGTTCTTGCACTTGAAAAGATATTCTAAAAACTTTATTATTAGTTTACTATGCGTTATTTCTATTCATGATTATTACTTAAGTATTGTCTGTTATATGCATTTCTAAATTTATTTGGGTAATATTAGGGATGTTTTACGCAAAATTTGGGGGACATTATTGTACAGATTATTGGTTGCTTCTGTTGTTTTTGGGGAACTACATGGATTTGGATTTTTTTTTTCTATGGTTCTTTTACTTTTTAGCTACAAAAAATGAATAGAAATAACACATGGTATTTTTTCTATGGTTCTTTTATTTTTTCTATTGTTCTTTCACAACTTTACATTCTGGTCTAGTACCCTGGTGTTTGTGTTTCACATGTTCTCTATGTCTTCTGTTTTTGTTTTGTAAGGGAACAGTAAATGGACCCTAATAATCCTTTTGGTTCGAATCCTCCGGCATCATCAGATGCTAATTCTATGGACCCAGCTCGAAAATATGGTACAAATGATTCTGTCAACAAGAACAAGTTTCCTTGTAATTTCTGTCTAAAGGAAACCAATGGAGTTGCGTGTGGTATGAAGCAACATTTAGGGGGCGTTTGGTTCGCTGGAATCTGATGGAATGGAATGGAATCTGTCAAAGGAATGGAATTCTGGAAGGAATGGAATCTGTCTGAATCCAAATACTATAGTTTGTTAAGAATGAGAAGACCTGTTGTCAAAAGGATTGGATTGCTTTGAAGGAATGGAATTTAAATTCCTTCCATTTTGCCATGGAATGGCCATTCCTTCAAAAGGGGGGATTTTTTTTTATAATGTGGAATGGTCATTCCATTCTTTTGGACTACCAAACAACCCATCAGAATGGAAAATCCATTCCTTTTCCGCCAAATTCCATCAGATTCCAGCGAACCAAACGCCCCATTAGTTGAAGGAATTCGGAATGTAAAGGCTTGCCCTAAGTGTCCTGAACATATACGTCTTGAAGTGCGAGACTACATGATGAAAAAGTCAATGCTTAAGCAAGGTAATGACATGCTACCAAGAATAGATGAAGTTGACGATGACTATGATAAAGAAGAATGCATAGTCACGTCTGTAAAGAGGGCAAGAGCCTCCTCCGGAGGACAAGGAAGTAGTAATTGTTCAGAAAAGCCCAAACAAAAGGGTCCCATGGACATGTTATTTGCTCCAAAACCTGAAGATATACTTAAAGGAAGAAAGGGAGCAAAGCAACAAACCATAAATGAAGTGTGTAAAAAGGAGCTGAGAAACAAAGCATGCAGGGAGTTAGGTAGATGGTTTTATGATGCGACACTACCTTTCAATGCGGCCACCTATGACAGTTTCCATATTGCAATGGAAGCGGTTGGCACAATTTGGTCCGGGTTTTAAACCACCTAGCATGTATGAGCTTAGAGTTACTTTACTTAAGAAAGAAGTGGAAGATACTGAAATCATGTTGAAGGAGTACAAGAGAGAATGAGCCCTCAAAGGGTGCTCTATCTTGTTAGATGGTTGGCGAGATTCTACAGTTCAAAAAGATATTGTGAATTTTATAGTGAACTCGCCAAAAGGTTCAGTTTTCTAAGATCATTGGATGTTTCTGAAATCAAGAAAGATGCTAATGCATTGTTTCAAATGCTAGATGCAATTGTGGAGAAAGTAGGAGAGGAAAATGTTGTGCAAGTGGCGACGGACAATGCATCTAACTAAGTGAAGGCGGTAAGCATACGAGTACTTAATAAATTCTTATAATTCTATATTTTTTTGATATAAATTCTTATACTTTAATATTTTAATAGGGTCGGAGTTAGAAAAAAAGAGAAAACATTTATTTTGGTCTCCTTGTGCGGCGCATTGTAACGATTTGATGTTGGAGGATATTAGAAAGATCTCAAAGGTTAAAAGTTGTTTGAAGATAGCTATGTTCATGAATGGTTGTATATATAACCATGTGGGTCTTGTAAACATGATGAGAAAGTTCAGAAACCAAAGAAATTTGCATAGGTCGTCAATCACCTGATTTGCAACTTCTTTCATCACTCTTGCGCAAACACACAAGCAAAAAAAAAAATTGCGAAAGATGATCAGTTCTCATGATTGGATTAGTTGCAATGAACAAAAGAGGCTGCTGGAAAGAAAGTGGCAACAACTATTCTTCAAGAAAGATTTTGGAGAAACGTTTTCAAAGTCACTAAGAAAATCCATCCGGTTGGTTTTCCTAACAAAATTTTGTACGATTAATCAAAGTGCTCATAGCTTTGTAGGTTTCACCTTCTCGTTTCTGCTTAAGGCACTAGCTACCACTAAAATTGCACAAAAAATCCGAATATCCGACCTTGATCCGAAACCGAAGCGAAACCGGTTTTATAGAAACCGGATTAAAAAAATCCGGTCCGGATTTAATCCAAACCGGTTTTATAACCGGATCAAAGTTGCGTCTAGTAACCGGATTTCTTACCGGATTTTTTTGAATCGGTTTTTATCCAAAGAACGATTTTCGAGATTTAAAAAACTAGCCGTTTATGAACGGGGGGTCTTTTTGAACGTTTTTAGCCGTTTTTTGCAAAAAAATCACAATTTTGCCATCCAAGGTTTGTATAAATAGGTAGGATATGTTTTAGATTGTTCACCTACAATTCTAAACTCTCTGTATCGATAATTTCAGTATTTTTGAACTTTCGTAATCTTGAAAAACCGACTTTCGGTGTTACAATTCTAAAACTTTCTTTCTTTTCTCATGGCTAATACGCAAGATACTACCGGACAATCTTTCGTTGGGGGAAATCTCGATGTCGTAAGAGTGCTCGATAATAAACGCAACAAATATATTTGGGCGCATTACGACTTGTGTGAAATGTCGAATAGGTAAAAAAAAAGCGCGTTGCAAACTTTTTCAAAAGTTTTTTGCACCCGAAGGAAACACCACGTTAAAAAACCATATTACGAAATCATGCAAAGCACTTCGCATGAGAACCGGTCCGAGTCAACCGAACGTTACCCCGCAAGGCGGCGTTTTCATTTACGACAACGACAAATTGCCGGAAGCGTTTACAAAGTTCGTGATTACAAGATCGTTGCTGTTCTATCACTTCAATGATGAAGCTTTCACGACAATGATTCAACAATTGATGCAAACACGTTATACTCAAGTAAGTCGCACTACCCTTCGTCGTGATGCTTTAAAAATGTGGCGTGTTGCGAGAGAAAAAATGATTTTGGGTTTTCAAGAACATAATTATAGTGTTTCGCGAACTTGCGACGTTTAGAGCTCTCCTTACAACACCTGAAATTTTTTTTTAGCCGTCACGGCATAGATGTACAAATATGGCAAATGATGAAAATAACGATTGCGTTTGATTTATTCGGCGAACCACATACCGGTGCAAATCTATTTGCACTTTTGAAACGTGTGATTTGTCTTTATAAATTAGAAGGAAAAGTTTTTTCCGATGTCTTTTGATAATGCGTCGAATAATACAAACGCGGTTCCGAGATTAAAATTATTGTTGAATCCTATTTTAGATGACACATTTTTCATACTCGTTGTGTTGCACACATTATAAAATTGTCCGTGCAAGCCGGGTTGGAAGTCATTGAACTGATTAAATTAGAATTTAAAGCGATGATCAAATCGGTTCTTTGTTACAATAGCCAAAGACAAAATATTTATAGACGTTTTTGTAAATCAGTTAACATTAAATTTGTTTAATGTTAAGTTCGAGATCACTAAGTTCGAAGAACCACAGATTCATGACTAAGTTCGAAAGACCACAAATTCATGAAACCCTAGAACAGAAATGCCAAGTTCATGGATGGTTAAGTTCGAGAAGGATCAAGTTCGTAGACTCAATTTCGTAGACTGCCAAGTTTGAAACAGTCAAATTCGAGAAACCCTAATTGGATAAGTTCGAACCCTGACAAATTCGAGATCCTGACAAGTTCGTGGAGGAGTGTCTGACAAGTTCGAGGAACCCTAAAAACACCCCTAAGTTCGAGCGCCACAAGTTCGTGAAACTGCCAAAAATTTGAATTTTTTCAAAATTTCAGATTAAATCAATGTTTTTAAGATTAAAAACAATGATTTCGACTGAACAATTGAACTAAGATGAATATTTGTCAAAAAACTTGCTTGAAAACACTAAAAACTTCGAAAAACACGTGATTTATCCGAAAGTACGCCAAGAAACCCTATGAATGTTTAACAAAACGTGACGAACACGAAGAACATTCAAGACATGCTCTGATACCACTTGTAAGGTCACCACGTCTACGGATCGAATCAAGGCGCGACGTCGTCCAACGAGTGCGGAATCCTCTTTAGATGCTTAACGGAACAATCACGCACGAAAACACGGAGCCTAACACAATGCCAGCCGATATGACACCGACCTCACACGATGTATCGCTCCAAGACTCTTTGAAATCGCTCTCAAGTTCATCTGCTAGCTCTCACAAACTCAGAAAACGTATTTCTCCCAAAAGTCGCTGAAAATAACTAAATAAGTTCATGATATAACTCATAAGTTCGTGCAAGGCCCAAGCCCACGGACTTACAATTTCAAGCCCAAGCAGATACGAACTTGGGTGAGCTAAGTTCGTACGAACTTGTGTGACTTAAGTTCGTGGCCTATGCCCTTAAGAACTTATTCTCACAAGTTCATTACCTCAAGAACTTGTCTTCACAGTCATGAACTAAACATGCAAATGTAAACATCATACACAATCATGAACAAACACACATGACTTGTATTAATAAAGCCTAATCTATTACATATCTAGACTGCTATGGTCACACAGGGTGTACCAACAGACTCCCCCTTGACGATAGCTTCTAGTAGATATTCATTACTATATAGAACTAGGCTTATTTTCATCAAAAGAGATTCCCAGACCATGAAGTTTGTGCAGGTCATCCTTAGATAGGTTGACTAGGTGTAAGGGATCGTAGACTCTCAAAATCACCTTTTTTTTTCTTTGTTTTCCATTACTGCCTCTCCGGTTTCGCTGTCTACATAACACCACATAGGGTCACTCTAACATCTTGTGGCATCGGTTTCAATGGAACCCTCTTCAGACATCTGACCGGCTTGTAGTGTACTGTCCTTGGCTTCAGCCTTTCAAATTTCCTAGATCGACCATCCTTTTGAATGATTTTTGCTATAACTTCAGTGTAAGGGTCGTCTCCGATGTTTACTAGCTCTTTCCATGCCAAGGTCTTTTGATTTCACACTTTGGCAAAGAGTTGGAGTTCCTTAGCCTTTTTCTGAGATATTGAAGCCCATCCTTTCTCTTTAGAATGAAGAGCTGCAGTTCTCTATCAAAGAACCATCTAAGTATACTCCCAGACAATTTCCCTGGACTTAGCCTCTTCATCTTCTCCTTCATAGCCAAGTCCTTTTTCTTCTCTTGTTCCCTAAACCGTAACTTTTTTTTTTCTCTTCCTTTGTAAGCTCCCTATCCAATCTTTCAGTATCTGATTCTTCATTTAAAGCAGAGTTTGTGAGAGCTAGCAGACGAACTTGAGAGCGATTTCAGAGAGTCTTGGAGCGATACATCGTGTGGGGTCGGTGTCATATCGGCTGACATTGTGTTAGGCTCCGTGTTTTCGCGCGTGATCGATTCGTTAAGCGTCTAACAAGGATTCCGCACTCGTTGGACGACGTCGCGCCTTGATTCGATCCGTAGACGTGGTGACCTTACAAGTGGTATCAGAGCTTATCTTGAATGTTCTTCGTGTTCGTCACGTTTTGTTGAACATTCATAGGGTTTCTTGGCGTTCTTTCGGATAAATCACGTGTTTTTCGAAGTTTTCAGTGTTTTCAAGCAAGTTTATTGGCAAATATTCATCTTAGTTCAATTGTTCAGTCAAAATCATTGTTTTTAATCTTAAAAACATTGATTTAATCTGAAATTTTGAAAAAATCGAATTTTTTGCCGTTTCACAAACTTGCGACGCTCAAACTTAGGGGTGTTTTTAGGGTTCCTTGAACTTGTTAGACGCTCCTCCACGAACTTGTCAGGATCTCGAATTTGTCAGGGTTCGAACTTATCCAATTAGGGTTTCTCGAATTTGACTGTTTCGAACTTGGCAGTCTACGAACTTATCCTTCTCGAACTTGACATTTTTGTTCTAGGGTTTCACGAATTTGTGGTCTTTTGAACTTAGTCACGAATTTGTGGTCCTTCGAACTTAGTGATCTCGAACTTAACATTGAACAAATTTAATGTTAACCGATTTACAATAACGTCTATAAGTATTTTGTGTTTGGTTATGGTAACAAAGAACCGATTTGATCATCGCTTTAAATTCTAATCTAATCGGTTCAATGACTTCCAACCCGACTTGCACAGACAATTTAATAATGTGTGCAACACAACGAGTATGAAAAAATGCGCCATCTAAAATAGGATTCAACAATAATTTTAATCTCGGAACCACGTTTGTATGATTCGACACATTATCAAAAGACATCGAAAAAACTTTTCCTTCTAATTTATAAAGACAAATCACACGTTTCAAAAGTGCAAATAAATTTGCACCGGTATGTGGTTCGCCGAATAAATCAAACGCTATCGTTATTTTCATCATTTGCCAATTTTGCACATCTAACCAATGTGCCGTAATGGCTAAAAAAGAATTTCCGGTGTTGTGAGGAGAGCTCCAAACGTCGCAAGTTCGCGAAACACTATAATTATGTTCTTGAAAACCCAAGATCATTTTTTCTCTCGCAACACACCACATTTTTAAAGCATCACGGCAAAGGGTAGTACGACTTATTTGAGTATAACGTGGTTGCATCAATTGTTGAATCATTGCCGTGAAAGCTTCATCATCAAAGTGATCGAACGACAACGATTTTGTAATCACGAACTTTGTAAACGCTTCCCGTAATTTGTCGTTGTCGTAATGAAAACGCCGCCTTGCGGGGTAACATTCGGTTGACTCGGATCGGTTCTCATGCGAAGTGCTTTGCGTGATGTTGTAATATGGTTTTTTAACGCGGTGTTTCCTTCAGGTGCAAAAAACTTTTGTCAAAGTTTGCAACGCGCTTTTTTCGACGTGTTCGACATTTCACACAAGTCGTAATGCGCCCAAATATCTTTGTTGCGTTTATTTTCGAGCACTCTTACGACTTCAAGATTTCCCCCAACGGAAGATTGCCCGGTAGTATCTTGCGTATTAGCCATGTGAAAAGAGAGTTTAAAACTGTAACACAAAAAGTCGGTTTTTCGAGATTACGAAAGTTCAAAAATACCGAAATTATCGAAAGAGAGAGTTTAGAATTTTAGGTGAACAATCTAAAACATATCCTGCCTATTCATACAAACCTTGGATGGCAAAATTGTGATTTTTTTTGCAAAAAAACGTTCAAAAAGACCTCCCAACGTTCATAAACGGCTAGTTTTTTTAAATCTCTAAAATCGTTTTTTTGGTTAAAAACAGGATAAAAATCCGGTTACTAGGCGTAGCTTTGATTCGGTTATAAAACTGGTTTGCATAAAATCCGGATCGGATTTTTTTTTATAATTCGGTTTCTATAAAACTTGTTTCGGATCAAAATCAGATATTCGGATTTTTGTACACCTCTGGTGGTAGTCGATGCCTTAAGCAGAAAGGAGAAGGTGAAACCTACGAAGGTACGAGCACTTGGATTAATTGTACAACATTTTGTTAGGAAAACTAACGGGATGGATTTTAGTGACTTTAAATACATTTCTCCAAAATCTTTCTTGAAGAATAGTTGTTGCCACTTTCTTTCTAGCAGCCTCTTTTGCCCATTTGCAACTAGTCCAATCATGAGATTGATCATCTTTCGCAATTTGTTTTTTTGCTTGTGTATTTGCGCAAGAGTGATGAAAGAAGTTGCAAATCAGGTGATTGATGGTCTATGCAAATGTCTTTGGTTTCTGAACTTTCTCATCATGTTTACAAGATCCACATGGTTATTTATATAACCATTCATGAACATAGCCATCTTCAAACAACTTTTAACCTTTGAGATCTTTCCGATATCCTCCAACATCAAATCGTTACAATGCGCCGCACAAAGAGTCCAAAATAGATGTTTTCTCTTTTTTTTTTCTAACTCCGACCCTATTAAAATATAGAAGTATAAGAATTTATATAAAAAAATATAGAATTATAAAAATTTATTATGTACTCGTATGCTTACCCGCCTTCACGTAGTTAGATGCATTGTCCGTCGCCGCTTGCACAACATTTTTCTCTCCTACTTCCTCTACAATTGTATCAAGCATTTGAAACAATGCATTAGCATCTTTCTTGATTTCAGAAACATCCAATGATCTTAGAAAATTGAACCTTTTGGCGAGTTCACTAAAAAATTCACAATATCTTTTTGAACTGTAGAATCTCGCCAACCATTTGACAAGATAGAGCACCCTTCTTTCAGCATGTTCCACTTCTTTCTTAAGTGAAGGAACTCTAAGCTCATACATGCTAGGTGGTTCATTTTCCTATCAAAATTCTGCTGAAATTCATCCATCATCTTCATCTCAAAAAGCTCAAAGGTTGATGTCATAAGGCAAGAACAAGTGTTTTGCATGAACACTAGTTGCAATCTCGGTTTCTTATGTTATCTTCAATTTTTATCATCTTTCATCTACTTTTCTTTCAAAAACCTTCTTGAATCTTGATGTTTGTAGATTATTCATCAAAGATATGAAATGTGTCTAAAAATGATGAAAATCCATGATCAAACCTATGTCAAGAACAAGATGGAGGTTTAATGAACTCAAAAATGCACATGCATGGTGAAACAAGGTTCAAACACTAAAAATCTCACACTCTTTGAGTCTTATATGGGATGAATGTGTTATGAAGATACCTCACACCATTTTATGCATAAAAATGAGTTCAAAACCTCTAAATTTCGGATTTATAAGCATAGAAGTGTTTGATCTTTCAAGAAAATGCATGCTGTCTCCAAGATGTTTCCGAGAGCATTCCACTCACCGCTTCAAGTAGTCATATCTCACTCATTATATCACCAAATGACCTGATTCTTTTTCTGGAATTTATTGAGTTATGGAAACTGGTTTCAGAAAATCCAGTGAGTTTTGGGTATGCAAACATATTTTTAAAGTTAAGTATGCATAAGGTAAAAATCTGGCAGAATGTTCATGTGACTTTTAAATACCGTAACTCTCAAAATAATGCTCCAAATAACTCGGATTTACTTCTGGAATTTAGTATTATGAGTTAGCTTTCAAATGCATGTGGTTTCACTTAAATCCATTGAGTTTTGACCCTCTAAACAGTCCATGCAAGAAAGGTGTGCCTGATCAGAAAAGTTCTTGCAAAGTGAGGTCATCAAATCTGGACAGATTGTGTTTTGTCCACTTTTACTTTGCAATCATGAACTTTGTCTTATTTTGAAATACTTTACAAAAATATTCAATATCAATCTAATTCCAATGAACCAAGGATTGATGTCAGGTTCAACCGCAAATCAAAATGAACCAGGATTGTTACTTCCGGAAGTTGTTGGGGATGCAAGTAAGAAGAAAATTGGAAAGAAGACGGTGCATGTTGGGAGTCGCCTCTTATCAAACAAGAGGGTAGAATTCTTCTTATTATGAAACATGTAGTATATACTGTTATTATACATATAATACATAATACTATACATAGTTACATACATAACTAGTTAAGCATACATAACCCTTACTACTGTTAATATGGTGTTCTGATGTTAACCGCTGAAAGTTAGTAGGATTCTACTATTATAACCCTTACTTAACCGGTTGTTTTTGTCCGGTCACGTGAGCAAGATGGCATCGAAGAAAGGGAAGAAAGGTGACAATGTGGGTCAACCTGGGCAAGATGGCATCGGAAAGAAGGGGAAGCAGTGTGAAGGTTTATTTTAGTTCTCGAATTCCAATCACTAGATAGTTTAGTGGTTAGGATGGGCTCCTGGCTTCCTTGAGGTCAGGGGTTAAAAGGGTTAAAAGCTGGTTATTTAGTTGATCGGTACCTCCTCCCGCAAATGCCTATGGGGCCCACAGGAGGGGACTTTTGTGGAAATAGGTACAGGGTTCGTAACCCGGGCTCAACATTCTGTGGGAGACCCGGACAGGGATTGCCAGGGACACGCCTATGGAGGTAGGGTGGCGTCGGTCCAATGCGACTCGTGGTCTGGGTGTCCTCGCCGAAACACATCTTTTTGTGGAATTCCAAGGTTTATCAATCAAGTATTTGATTCAGTGTGTTACTTTAAAGTATTTCTCTATATTTATTTGGTTCGTATTAGATATCAATTCTCAAATGAAAATGATGAACAAGGAGGAGTTGATATCAATTAAGAAAGGATCGATATCAATCTTCAAACTAGAAACTGGGAGCAAGAAAGAATTGATATCAATCCCTACATAAGAGAATAGAGAACAAGTGGGACTTGATATCAATCAAGAAGGGATTGATATCGATCCTCAAATAAGATAATGGTCAACAAGAAAAAATTGATATCAATCAAGAAAGGATTGAATTGACACACACTCGATGGTCGTCGGACTCGATGGAATATCTTTGGGGTCTTTTTAGGGTCGGAATCTTGCAACTCATAAACAGTACCAGAATGCAATATGCAATTCGTATACATCTTTTGTGGTTTGCAGAATCCTAACCAGATGTCGCCGGATGCGCCGGATGACAGGTCATTACTGAATAGCAAGCCGCCAGAATATCAGAAACGGCTTTACAACATCTTCGGAAGACATGTACCAAAGACAAAATCCAATAATGATGTGCAATATAGTTCATTGATGTTTTAATTCCAAAATAATGATAGGAAACTGTGATAATTAACTATTAATACCTTGTTTTAAAACTTGATTACTCTTTAAAAAGAGATTTTCCTTCCAAAACACGCAGAACAGTTAATACAAAGCCCCACCATACTATCCGGATCAGGTTTCATCATTGACATCCACTTTCATCACTACCCATTCGTCAACAGAAATTGGATCGGACACCTGATTAAAGTGCGTCTAGTGATTGAGTTGGACCTGAAGATAAGATACAAAAATTAGCACTTCATAAAGTTTTGTTTGATGACACGTGCTCACCATCTAAAAAACACCTGCTCACTGACTCACGTTGTCATACTGCTTCCCGTTCTTTCCGATGCCATCTTGCCGAGGTTGACCCACATTGTCACCTTCTAATAGTAGAATCCTACTAACTTTCAGCGGTTAACATCAGAAAACCCTACTAACAGTAGTAAGGGTTATGTATGTATAACTGGTTTGTATGTAACTATGTATAGTATTATGTATTATATGTATAATAACAGTATATACTACATGTTTCATAATAAGAAGAATTCTACCCTCTTGTTTGATAACGGCGACTCGCAACATGCACCGTCTTCTTTCTTTTTTTCTTCTTACTTGCATCCCCAGCTACTTCCGGAAGTAACAATCCTGGTTCATTTTGATTTGCAGTTGAACCTGACACCAATATAGAAAGTGCTAAGCTACACACAAATATAGGATCGGAAATGTCCAAACTACATTTTTTTTCCTTCAAAATATTGACCCAACACCTGAGAATCATCTACATTATTTTGCGTTGATGTGGGTATTGGTACATTGGAAGGGAATTCCCAGCTTATAAAATTCTTGAGTTCTATGGCTTATATGAATTATCACGATTTCCCTTTTAATTAATTATGTTGCTTGAAAAAGTGATACACAGACACACACTCTTTGTCTACAAAATGTCATTAAGGAATGGTCAAGAGAAAATACTGCAAAATACTCGAGGAGGAAAATCTTTGTGTTCAAACTTTACAAGTTGCAGCATATAGTTGTATTCACATAATTTTCCTAACGTAACATCATGATGCTTGGAAACCAAATGAAATTAAATCAAATAAGTTCCCATGATTTATGTAATCTTTACAGACTTGTGAAACTATCCAATATGGGATCTTAACAACCTTTGGTAACTATCCTAAGTTGCTCATTTTAGTTCAGTCTTTTCCGACACTCCCTCACAAGCTTGTCGATATGCATTATCCATCGTCAGCTTGGATGCAAATTCTCAAATATGCTACGTTTTAACCATTTGGTTAATGCGTCTGCAGTTTTTTCATGTGTAGACACATATTCTCCCTTCGACTTTCCCTTGATAAAATATTATATATATCTCAATGTGCTTGGTTTGGTCATATATTGGATTATGATTGTTTTCTATAATTCGATATTCTGTGTCCATTTATACATATTATCCTTTAGTTCTAGATGGACGTTGTGATCGAGTTCATTGAGCAGCCGAACATGCCCACTAAAAGGTCTAGTGAGCTAGTTATGTTTGGAGGAGAGAAATGAATGCTACATGGGATGGCAAAAAGAGGTGAGGGGGCAGCTATGAGCCTATGAGATTGTTTGTTGGTTTCATCTGCTAGCTTGGGGGCACAGAGTTCTATCCTCTACTGAATTTGTTCATAAGCTCAGATTTTTTCTTAAATCGTTCCGGTCCTTTAATTAATTAATTCCTCATTATTCTATATCTGTTAGGATAATTCATAACACATTCTAACTGAGTTGAATGGATGTCTCGAGAAATTGTCACGAAGTTCATCACAAGCGATGGATTTGCGGTTTGTAATTTTGCTATTGTACAAGATAATGATTAAGCATGTATGTATGTGTGCCTATATGAATGCTATGTTGATTTGTTTTTCTTGACCATTTATAGAAATATTCAAGTACTTTGATTTTGTTATAGAATAGCCATTAAAAAAGAGAGACAAACACCATATTTTGCTATATCAACCTAAGTAATCAAAATCAAGATTTATAACAGAGACAACTCTCAAATCCAAGAATAAAAGTGTACGACTAATTTTGAAATCTGGAAACCTAATGAAATCCATCAAATTTTATGATGTATGTATTCCTATCAAAATTAGGAAACGATCCTGAGTTACCCATACTTACCTATTTTTTTGTTCCAAAAAATACAAACAATAGGAATTTGTTCACTAAAATATATGAACCTGGTACGATCAAATATCCAATATGTTTTAAATACTATCTTGTCATTTCTTCTCATAAAGCTCATTAAGCAGGGATCAACATGCACATTTTGTGAAGCAATCTTACGGGAGTGTGGTCTTACAACTGGTCTATTTACTTCTCCTCATCTAATTGATGTAAAAGAAAGGTTCCGTCTCAATGGGTATGTATCTAGTGTTATGTTGTTTCATTAATTTTTACAGACATTTACATATTATTGAATTATCTATAATTCTAATATCTACTCTCTCAATCCTATAAGAACAAACTTTGACTCTACATGTGTAGTTTAATAGAAGTATTTGATAACAATGAATTGTCCAAAAGACCCGTAAGTATTGACAAATTTATGGAAATCTTGTGAACCTGAGTTACTACAATCATTAATTTGTAATGGTTTTGTGCAATTGTGTAATTGTAGCTTGACTTTTGCCAAAATTAGGATATGTTGCATGCAACACCCTTTTTCTACGTCAAACTATCAATACATTCACAATCAACACATGTCAAACATCATTTCTAACATAATTAGAGCGTAGAAATATCAGAATCACAAACTTTGGTAAACCTTCTTGAATTGATCTTCTTGAAATTAGAGGAGGGATACTTTAATTCACTACTCCAATTTATCCAGCTTTAACCTCTTCTTCAATCCCTCCTCTCTCTCTCTCTCACACACACACACACATGAGGTTCCTGACTTTTCTTTTCTATTTCTGAGATTTAACCTTAACTACACTAACTTCTTAAATATGCAACATCCTTTCCTTAGTTCCATAATAGTCAGTTAAATCCTTGAGTCATTGGTAACCAAATAATTATTAAATACTAAAGTCTTAAGAAGACAATTAACTTCTATTTATAATGTGTACATATTATTTCTTTAAAAATGACATTAAACATTTTACATTATGGCATTATCTAAGTACCCATCACAAGTCATCAAAGATTAATAATTATTACTACTAAAGTGACCTTTGGTTTGCGTGATTTCAGAGAAACTGGTGGGATTTTCATTTGAAAATCCTTCTCTTAACATGTTTGGCAAAAAAAAGGGGGATTTCATTTTCCTTTAGCATTTCACAATCCTCGTTTATAAATTTTAAGATTTTTTCCATATCCCCTATTATTTCATAATATCATATCTTTTTTTTTTTGAACAGCAGATGTTAGTGGTTAGTTTTTAGCACCAATGTTAGACACCTTGAGGGTAAGGACCAAACCCAACACCTCCACCTAAGGAGAACGCCCTTGGCAAGACTCGAACTCAAGACCTCAACCAAGGGGAACCCCTCTCACCTTTGGTGGTGACCACTTGATCTAAAAGTCTTTACATTTTAAATTCCTAACCAAATGACAATATTACCATTATCCTCAACCTAACCACCACCTACCTATACCTATTGACCCTAACCTACCAACACCTACCCCATCCCATCCTTCATCACATCCCACACCACCCTACCCTACCCTACACTAACTACATACACCCAACAATGATAATTATCTAACACTACCTACCTACACCAATCCATTGTACCAAACACTACCTTACTTACCCACCCCACCCCACCCCTACATACCCTACCTACCACCCTACCCATCCCCACCCCAACCTAACTAGACATCGTATCTTACTCTCACCCCAAATACCTCACCTATATCTACACATACATACCCACCCCATACTACCCCTTCTCACCCACCCACCCACCCCACCCTTACCAACCATACCTACCCACCTACCTTACCCCCCCATCTCGCACCAAATACACATCGTATCCTACACTACTTATACACACCCATCCCACACTACCCCTTACCCACATCTACTTATACACATCCATCCACCTTACCCACATCTACTTATACACACCCATCCCACACTACCCCTTCACATCCCATTCCATCTAGGGGTGGCAAAACGGCCTGTTGGGTCGGGTTGGTCACCGTGTCAAAATGGGTTTGGGTTGAAACGGGTGCGGGTCGAAACGGGTTCGGTTCCAAATGGATTGGGCCGCCCAAACATTTTTTAGAACTTTATAATAAAGACATCTCATCAATTTAATTTTTATTTCAATTTTCTTTATACCTTATTTTACTTTTTTTTTAATTGAAGGTAATTGGAATAATGTTTTTAGTATATGTAATTTTAACATATATGGACGTTTTAAGCTTAAATTATGAACCATGTGGTTAAATTCGACATCATTGATTTATAAATGGGTTACCCGATTCCCTGCGTACCCAATGGGGATCCCCGTTTAATCCTCGCGGTTTTTTTAAACGGGGACGAGATTTTCATTCCCCGCCCCGAACCCGCCCCGTTGCCATCCCTAACTTTAAATGGTTTAGATTTAATGTTGATTTACCTAATGGCTATTAGTGATGCCATGTTTGCATTTTTCTCACTGTTCCTTGGCAATAATATATAATCATCAGACATACATGCATACATTCGTTTCATAACCAATGTCCACCTTTTAGTACACCCTAATGCAGTAATAACTTTCAGTATGCCATTTACATTTCTAAATTAAGCTTTAAGCTTAAAGAATCAATATTCCTCTAAAAATTTTCTACTGGTTTATATGTTTCCACCGATTTACTTTCTTAAATCTATGTTGTGTTACCAACTTGTAACACCATGTTTCTTGACCAACATTAATACTGAACACGTAATAAGATGGCCGAGAAATTTCTTTTACAACATTAATACACAAATTTCTCATGCACATTTCATTCCATCTCACTAAACATCTTATTAACATCATCATGCCATGCTTTTCAACTATCTACTTTCGATTACTATATACATGACCTACAAATCATTCTAACAAAAGTATAAACATAATGATGCGGGAGCATCCATGCATTTTGCAAGATCAGCCCATTTCATGTGTCCAAATCAACTTGGGCCAGATTTGGGTTCATTATTCGGGTTCAAAACAACTGGTGGGGCAAGTGTGATTTTATGGCAGCCCATAGAAGATTAATCCAGCCATAATTGAAGTTCAAAATGAAGAGTCTTCATCATAATCAGTTCCATTAAAGCTTCCTTTATTGGTTCTTTAATTATCTGCCAGCTTTTGGATTTTCTTTAGTCTTTTGATCTCCTAGCTTAGCTGTTTCTTTAATTTCCAGCCCTATATATAGGCTTCCAAGTTGTAATAGCAAATCATCATCTGGATATTGAATATACAAAAGCTTGTGAATCTATATTGAGTGTTTTATACGTGAAAGGAGTCGATTTTTTTTTATCATTTTTAGTGTGGTGCTGCGGCTTTATCACTAATAACATCAATCTTTGCCAATTTGATTAATCTTGGTGGTGTTTATTGTTTGAGTACTTTATCCTTGATTAATACAGATTGTTAGGCTTGGTGGTGGAAACTTTATCCAAGTCATATCCCCCTGTTATAATTCTTTAACCCCTGTTACTGTTCTTTAATCCCTGTTATTATTCTTTAGTCCAGTCTTCAATATTTATTGAAAATACCCAACCCGCTACGCATTGCATAATAAGTTGAATAGTGAATCTGTAACCCAAAACTTTTCACTAGTTGATTCTTCACGTATTCAGTACTTGCATACTTATCTACCCTTAAACAATTAGAACCTGCACTTTCTTATCAGCTGAACCCTTCATGTGACGGTGGTACTACTATTCTATAATAGCAACCTGCTCACGTAGTTTACATATGTTTTTATATTATGTATTCTGGATACTGATTTTTGACCTTGCAACTACCTCCTCGATTGCCTGTTCCCTTTGGGGGCTGGTTAATTGTGTTTTCTTCAACTAAGATCAATAATTTTCTTAACTTGTGGACCACAATAGGAATTATTTATTGAGTTATACAGTTAAATGTTTGACCTAAAGTTCACATTAATATTGTTGAATCCTCAAATATTATTGTTCATGAATCATCAAATATTTAGCACTTGGAGAATTTACTCTTTAAGGCATTTCCTGTGAGTCAAGTGTTTAATTAATGATGAACTTCATCGTAGATGCAATTCGTTTTAGTTATGGAGGAAGGGGACTACATGAAAATATAAAAAAAATTCAGTTGAAGAACATTAGAACCAGAATTAGCATTCAGTTTTTCATTGGTAAAGACCATGTTTTTAGATTTCCAAAATTAAAAGTGCCCTCTATAATGTGATGGAGGGGTATGAGCAAAGGAAAAAACTCCTACCATCATTCAAATAAATGTGTTAAATGGTCATTTTGCATGTTACATCAAGTATAATAAATGTGTTAAATGATCATTTTGAATGTGACTGTAGGTTGGAAATATCTGAAGGGCAATTTTTACGATATTTTTGGGATTGCTGGCACCATTTGAAGGTATTTATTTCATTTCTAGAACTGGTATTTGATCTTTATCTCAATCTTCCTTCCAACCGTTTACTTTAATGGTTATGGCCATCTCCAACGGTTTGCTTTATAACTTGATACTCTGAATATGGAATTTGGACTTTGGAGGATGTGAAGTAATCTCCAACCATTGCTCCATTTATTGAGAAAATGTTGTAGGAATAGGTAATTCCTTCAAGGCTTCAAGGCTTCAACTATGTAGGAAGTATGAATGCTATTCATTCCTCCAGAAGTTTAATCCTTACTTTTTTATATAATTTTCATATTTTACCTATATAATTAGTTATTATGTTGTGAGATATATTGAAGTAACACAATGTCTCACACTACCAAAAACATGGAAACCGAATGGAATTTTAATAGTTTTCCTCTATTTTTTATGCCAACCTATATTAGTATATAACTATCATTAGTGAAAAGGAGTTATAAACATAAACGATTCCATTCCACCGTATCAAACGCCGGCTAAGTGTCTTATGTAATGCATGTGTGTAGTGTGTGTGTGGTTATATGTGCATGCGTGTGTTACAACTTTGTTATATTAGAAATGAAAAACCTCCCTTCTGATCATACTTAAAATATTACCATAAAAGATAACTTATTCCCCTCCACATGTTAATATGTAAAACAATGACCAGTAAAGAATTTGTGGTCTTATTTTGATACGGATTGAGAAATCAAAAGGAAGAAGAATTGTATTGCTGAATATGAAATCAGGAAATTGATTAAACAAAACAGAAACTAATCCCAAAGGATTCCAGGGAAACTCCCTCTCTCAAAGCTACTATGCTAACAGCCTCTATGATCCTAACAAGATCTAACAATAATTCTGCACAACCTCAACTCACACCCTTCTCATCTTATTTATAGATTGTATTTCTAACTAACTACTAACATTATTTCTATTATGCCCCTTTCTGGAATATTCTTATGTAAAATCCCATCATATTTAATTAGATTACTTCGGTGTTTTGGTATCCATGAAGTGAACTATGGCTCAAACGATGGAAGTTAATGGTCTTACATAGGGCCTGCATAGCTGTATCAGATATCAATGTTCTCCTGAAAATTTTGATTTTGGTGTCCTGGATATGTAAATTGGCAGGCTAAAGTCACAGAGGACCTGCCAATGCCTCCACTCTTTCAGTTCCTTACTCTATTGGGGTTGAAGATATTTGTATCTGAAAAGGTAGTTTTTTACATCTATTATTAATCGAAGTTCAAATTCCAGAAGTTTTTCCTAGACATGGTCAACACATGTCTCTAAAGATACTTGAATGAGAACTGACAACCTAAGGATTGTATAGATCCATTGATACTATTGGGCATTTTGGTTTCAAGTTTGAAGTTTCAGTGGTTAATTTCTATCCAAGCTCATTTGATGGTTTCGATAGATATACATGAAGGGTGGTTGTCAAAAGAAAAAATAACCATTGTACTTCCCTCATTCTACGGTCCCTATATATTTTTAAGTGAAAAAAGTCCCTAAACTATCATTTCTAATAATAGTAACGATAATAAATTTTTTGTACTTTTTCACTTAAGGTGGTTGTCAAAATTATTTTTGGATTTCGGATGATGACTTATGAATGATAGTTTATGGATCTCAAAAAGAGTTTAGGGAATGGGAAAAATTTTAAAAAGCATGTGTGAATTAAGGATCTCTATGTAATGATAAGTTTTGTAATATTTGACAATACCTAGCTTGGTGTATTTTGTGCTACATAGTCTGTGTTTGGTGCCTTAATGTGCTGTAGATGTTGTTCATCAACTTCTCCTAGATAATTTTGCTACTCTAATGGTTGACAAAGTTCCCAAAAGGTTGTGTATGATAAAAATAGAACATATAATTTCTTGACATCCATTACATGATAAGTTATTTTTTACAAGACAGCGTACTTAGATCATCATTGTCGCAGGTAGATGTTGCTATTATTGAAGTTGGTCTTGGAGGGATAAATGATTCGACGAATGTGGTAATTGATTTTTACTTATTTATCTTATTTCCTCGTTGTATTGTGGATCAACTTTTTTTTGTTTGGGGTACAAAATGGGTGAAGTAATTGAATTATGAACGCACATACATACTTTTGAATGTAAAAGGGTCTAAACAATAAACACTAAAGAAGAAGTTGAAGGACTCGAGTGATAAAGTGGTAAAAGATTGTTGTCATCGGGTTAAGATTTAATTATTGGGTTAAAGATATATTGTTATATCTTGGAAATATCTTAGGCAACCTACCCTAAACAATAAATCTTAACCTGAACCTTAATTCTAGGGATTAGAGACAAAACTTAATCCTATATCTGACCACCACGGCATATATATGGACACGTAATATGGTCAAAATCTCAACAAACTGACAAAGTAAGGTATTGTATTTGTGGCTATTATTGCTTTCTTGACCCGGGTCTCTTTAACGTACTTAGACCTAGCATAACTGTAATTCCTACTTTGGGAGTATCACGTTCACAAGTGTAGCGGGGACCTTCTATAATATTTGATCGTACACTATGGATATTGAAATTCTGCAGATCCAAAGCCCTATTGTGTGTGGCATTACTTCTCTTGGCTTTGATCACACAGAAATTCTAGGTGAGCTCTCTTCACACATTCCTGTCATTATGAAGTTTTTTTCCTTAAATTTCTACCTTATTGCTTCAATAGTCTGTGAACCATCAAAGCAGTGTGTCCTCCCCCTCTTTCTCTTTATCATATGGTTTTTGAGGCTGTGAATGTTACAGATTTCTGAAACGTCGAGGTTGTTTTATATGTTTGTGATTGCCATTATAATGATCTCTAGGAGATACTTTGGGAAAAATTGCTTCGCATAAAGCTGGGATATTTAAGGTACAAAGAAGTATGTACATCAAACTATTCTAGATATGGCGTGGTTTGAGTCGTTTGACTATTTGGAAACTAATTAGTGCCTGAACTAGTTTTGTGTTTCTTCTCCCTTACAGCCTCAAGTTCCGGCATTCACCGTGCCTCAACCTCCTGAAGCAATGGATGTTCTTAAGCAGAGGGCATCTGAAGTGGAGGTACTCTTATCTGTAAATGTTCCCAATATTCGTTTCGATTGCAATAAACATATCTTAAAGACATACAAAGGCTAAAATTCTTTGATCTGACATTTTCGTGTGGATCCTTCCACCTATTGAAGGTTCCATTGCAAGTAATAGAACCACTTACTTACAAGAGGTTGAATGGGGTGAAGCTAAGTCTATCTGGCGATCACCAGCTTGTTAATGCTGGTCTTGCTGTTTCTCTTTGTAAAAGCTGGCTCCGTACTCTGGGAAATTGGGAAAAGCTATTCCGTAATGTGAGCTCTCACATATGATGTTTTTACGCTTTTTGTTGCTTCAGTATATAAATTATATGAACGTTTATCGAGCGTCAAATCAGGATATCTCAGACGATAGTTTACCAAAGGCATTTTTAGTGGGCCTTGCAACTGCACATCTTTCTGGAAGAGCACAAATCGTTCATGACTCTTCTTTGGGCTTGCGTGATAAAATTGGAGTTGATAAAAGTTGTTCTGGGGAGCTGATCTTTTACTTGGATGGAGCTCATAGTCCTGAGAGCATGGATGCTTGTGCCAAATGGTTTTCTAGCGCTGTCAAGGAAAAGATTCACAGACAGGGGTCATCATTTCCTAAGGTTGAAAACATGGAAGAAATTTGCAGCAATGGTTGTATTCAACATTCAAATGAAATGGAACAACCTAAAACAATACCAAAAAGGGTAAACCACATTACACTTATTCAAAACTTCCATCTTTTTATTGTCCTTTTCCTCCACCTGATTGCGTTTTCGTTTTATTATTTCCATATTTATATCAGATTTTGGGCAAGGGAATTAAGGATAGGATTAGTGTGTGCAAAAGTCAGTCCGAACTGACAAAATTAAAGAACTGTCCCTGAAACTGTTTAGGTTCTCAGTTATACATGTTTTACAAAACTTGTTCCAAGTTTGGTCCTCAGTTCAAGACTTGTGAAAAAACAGGTCCAGTTCCGTTCAGCTGGTACCAAAACTGGAACTTAACCAGTTATTATATTTTCCAAACTTAAAGCAAAACTATTTTATAGGTTTGTATTTCTTCCCAAAAAAAACCCTAAAGCTACCCTGTTCACATGTTTAGGGTCTGAACTGGTTGAATATGAGAACTAAAACAGTGTAAAATAGATCTGTTTTGGGTTTTATGGTGTTATTGTTTTCTGTTTTGGCTCTGTTCCATGAGTTAATATTTCATGTGTCTTGAATATGGGAGTAATGTGACAGCTGCTTGCGTAATGCACTTTCATCTCCAGATTCTGTTATTTAATTGCATGGAAATGAGAGATCCAGAAATTATTCTTCCAAGACTCGTCGATATATGTGCTTCATCAGGTATTCATTCTAAAGGCACTTGAGACAAATTTGTCACATCTCAATGTATTGCTGACTGTAATTATTTGTACTCTTGATTTTACCTGACACCTATGGTATAGTTAATGACCATTAGTGCAGACTTTTTTCTTTTTCTTTTCCAAATAAAAGATTAGTTTACTGCTGTAAATATCTCTACTTTGTGTGATGCTTCAAACCATGCACATCCATTATTAAGTTCATTCCTTCATAAATGGAATTCATGGTTTGAGTCGTATAAACACTATTTAGTACGAATTTCCCTTCCGTACCCCCCACATACATACACAAGGCAGAGGAACCTTGATGCTTAGCAGACACCCCTTTTAGTCTGTTCTATTATTTTGGGATAATATACAGAAGGCCACCCTGAGCGACAAAAAAGTGGAGGCCACAAGAATACTCGTAACTAATTTTGTTTAGTGGTTAAATGATGCGCTTGTAAAATTCTGTGGCCAAAGGTTATAAAAACTAGTAAAATAAAACAAAATCATGGTCTGGGGGAGGGGTTTTATGGCATCATTGGCAATGGCACGTAAGGCGAACGGAGGTGTATTGATGGTGCAAGGTGGGATGTGGATAGGGGAGGATGACCAGTGGCCTTCGACGGTGGGTGTGGATGATGGTGAAGGCTGTTGGTCATGCATTGGATCGGAGTTTACGATTTTGTAATGATTATACTGTACAAGGCTGTGCAATGATAATTCTGAATCAGAATTATATTTCAGTCCGCTTTTTAAATTTGCACGAAAAAGTCCCAATCTCTTCTCATTAAGAGTTTTATATTTTTATAATTGAACAATAGGGTATTATAGTAATTACACCAAATTTGCTACAATTGCACCAAATTGAATGTTGGGTGGTCTCTTGTATTACTATTTGCAATACATATAATATTTTAACTTCTCAATATATTGTAAAATCTTTATCTAATTGACATCGGCATGGCCAGGTTCTCATTTTTCAAAAGCAATTTTTGTCCCAAGTATTTCAACTTACAGCAAGGTTACTTCTGGCGCTTCCGACATCCCTTTGAACTTCCCTTCAAAAGATCTGGCATGGCAATTCAACCTCCAGCGAGTTTGGGAAAGAATTATTCACGGGAGAGGTTTGTTTATTTAAGGATTTATATCGTAGAATAGCAACGTGGTTTTCATATATCCTGTACATCCTTTTTTTGTACCAAGGTCACTATACTTCAAAATTCGTCCCACTTAGGTAAATGGTTATCTGAATGAACGTTTTCGCATGTTAAATTTTCGCTTAGCGTTATAAATGATGTTAACTAATTAGATAAAATTGACATCACTTTGTTACATTATTCTTTCTGGACGATGATCCAGAAAATTCTTTTTGTCCATACAGGTAAAAATATGTTCTTAAAATGATGTTTTCATCGAATTAGTTTACCCATCATTAATTAAAATGACACCTATTATCTATGTCAAGTTTTAGCTAGTAAAATTAGTTATCCGGGCTAGATGTTGAAAGTATAGTGACTAAATCGGTATGAAACAAATTTCAGTGACTAAAACAAGACATTAGAAACCACATTGCTATTCTTCTTCAATTAAGAAGCAATCGAAATATCAAATTATGCAAAACCAGCAGTCTCCCGCACACAATCTTTAAAATTTTCCAGCCAGTTTTAACTCTGGGTTTACCAAAATGCAGAGATTGGCCTAAACGCGAATGTCAAGAGGGAAACTTCCGAAAATTTGCCACCTGCCCAGTTCCTATACGATGATGTATCTCACTGTAATCCTGAAAATGGAAACTTTAGTTGCAGTGCAGTGTTCCCGTCACTACCCTTGGCAATTTCCTGGTTAAGAAATTCTGCTCGAGAAAATCCTTCACTCAGGCTTCAGGTAGAATATTCTGAGCATAAATCGAAGTAGTTTTATAAAGGGTTTATTATGAAAAAAACCAACATGTTATCATGTTTTTTGCGTTTTCGACCCTCCATGTTATTTTTTTCCATAAAAAACCTCAAGTTATTCTTTTCTTATTGGTTTAGTGAAATTTGGACATTAGAACCCGGTTTTTCAAGTTTTTAAAACCCAGTTCACAAATTATAACCGGGGTCTAATGTCTAAAATTTCACTAAACCAATAAGAAAAGAATAACTTGAGGTTTTTTATGGAAAAAAATAACATGGAGGGACGAAAACGCAAAAAACGTGAAAACATGTTGGTTTTTTTCATAATAAACCCTTTTATAAAATAGAAAGTGTCTCCAATCATTAATTTAGACAGCACATACAGTGGATGATTTACCATTATCGTTTTGTTAATGAAGGTCGAGTAGTTTTGCATGATGTATCATGATGCATCGGCACCTTCTACAAAGAAATAAAAACATTAGTCATGTCATTGCATTTATTTGGGTCGGAAGTTTGTAGTGTAAGGACTGATGATGGCAATACTGAATTTTACAGGTTCTTGTTACGGGATCATTGCATCTTGTTGGCGACGTTTTAAAGCTATTGAGGAGGTAAAAGGACGTGCTATACGAATATGATCAGCTGGTTTTGAAACCCGATGGAAACCAACAAGGTCACCTGTTTGGAAGCCCTTTTTGGGGTTTTAGATGAGAAACCATTCGACAAAACACAATATATTTTTAAGTCCTAAAACCAAAATGTATAAAAAAGAACCACTTGTATGATTGTGAATGCAACAGGATAGAGAGATGAATTTCATTCAAATTATGTGGTTTTTATTCATTTTCGGATACGAAAGAATTGTAGATAAGAGAAAAGTACACATAATTTGTGACAAGGTTGTGTTGTAAATGTCATCGTCGGATTGAACACTCTTGTGACGGGTGTTTAAATTATTCAGCAAGACTGTGTTTGACAATGAGCTTCTAGGAGCTTCAACTTTTGATTTTTGAAAGTTCAAATGCTTTGCTTAGTTGATAGGAGTTTAAACTTTTGATTCGGAATTGAAACCTTTCAAAACGAGCTTGAGCTTTTAGTGAAGCAAAATTACCTTTGTACCCTCTAAGTAATTATAAACTATAATTTTTAGTAAATTTTATTGTCTTTTTATGTCATTTAATATTAAAATTCACTCACAGTTACAATTACTTTTGCCAAACACATTATAAAATACAAAAAGCTTCAGATTTTTAATAAGCTACAGCCTTTAAAAGATCTAGAACTAATTGTGTCAAACATACTCATGATCTTTTTGGATAAGATTTAGCTTTATTATCTGAATCAAACAAAAACCTCTCTTAAAGGTGAACAAGTTTCAGTTCGAGTCGGATTGTGTTTATGCTCCTGTTTGCCACTTGTGACATTTATCTATGTTTATTTTGTGTGCTTCTATTGACTAATAATCCATAAGCTTGTTTGGTAGCTTTAAAATTTGGATTAATATTGAAAAACCCTACGAACTTTTATTAATTTATCGATTAAGTCACTGTATTTCTTTTCTGAGTGTTTAAGTCCATAGACAATTTTTGTCTTATTCAAAACTATATATTTGACATGTTTAGCAGGTAACTAACTGGTAAATGGTACAGTGACTTAAACAAGAAAAAAGAAAGTCCAATGACTTAATCGTAAAAATAGAAAAAGAATGTTGTTTTTTTTTAATGATAAACTATTTGAAGAATTAATTGTTTTACCTATTAAGCAGGTAGCAAGTTAAAAATATACAGTTTTGAATAAAACAAACTTTATTTAGGGACTTAAATGCTCGGGAAAAAAGTTCAGTGACCTAATCGATAATTACGCTAAAGTCCGTGAGATTTTTTCAATATTAACATTTAAAATTTCAATATGCTACACATCAATAAATTTGACCCGGAAATTTAACCAGAGCATCTGAAAATCTGATCCAGTTAATCTATTCTTTGGATAATCTTATTTTTGGATTTGAAATTCGGCTCTGATTCAAATATTGAATTTTGACAATTTTGAATATTTGGATTATTCGATCCAACGAAAAGTTATTTATTATATTTTAAAATTTTTCCTATTACTATCCAACTAACATTCATTAGTTACTTTCAAGTTTTTTAATTTTTTTTGACTGTTTGTTACTTACTTTTTTTTTTTTAATTTGAAAAGCAATTTGTTACTCATTTATATGAATTTTAATTTGTTTTAACGTATTTTGTTTACTTTAACTAAAACAACAAGATATAAAATATTTATTTTTTGCCTTAATATAGTACGTTGTTAACTAATTATTTAAGTATATCTGAAAATTGTATATTGACATTCAAAGTTAAGCAAAATATTAATTGTATGTATATTTGAAGATAGCTTCTTCTCGACAACTTTTCATTCGTCTTTTAAACATGACGTCTTACTAAACGAACATGTACCGAATAGAATATATTCATGTTGTCGCTTTGTGTGGATACACTACTAGTATGTGTGTGTATAGAGTCAGGTTCAAAAAAGTATATCTCGAAATCAAGTAACCCGAAGGTACCAACCTTAAAAAACTATTAAATTTTGTTTTCTCACAACCATGTTTAAATTAACGTTACACAATTATATGAATTTCATATACATTCACACTTTCTGTGTTCTTAAAAATTATGTGTATGTTCAATGCACATTTATGTGAATGATCATCCAAGTGAATGATCATTCACACCATTCCACACCATTCACCTCATCTTTTTTTATCATTTACAATATTTTTTATGTTGATTCTTTTGATAAAAAGTCTTATACATGTCTATGCAAAAAAATGTATGTGAATGATCATTCACGATAAGATACGCTAAAATCTCATAGGTACGCTGATGAACCTGATTCTATATGTGTGTACAGGGGCGGACCTATGGTTTTAATATAGGTGTCACTCGACACCTATAAAATTTTAAAATACTGAGTTACATGTGTATCAAAAATCCAAGTGACACCTAAGATTTTTTTTGAGTGACACCTACGAAAAGTTTATACAATTATAATATACATATTTAATTTATATATGTTGTTTTTATTACTTAAATTTATTGAAATATAACTGAGTTTTAACAACAAAAGTTTTAAGAAAAGCCCAACAAAATATAAAAACAATATTGAAGAATCATTCAAGTGAATTAAGTTAGCCCAAAAATTTTTAAAAAGCCCAAAAAAAACTGCCCAGAGGCCTAACCTTATGAACGCGTTGCATTTGTTGTATTGAGAAATAATTACTTGTCAATATTTCGAACGAAGATGCCATGACAAGATTTCAAAAGATATAGACTCGAAGACAACAATTGTAAAACTTTAATACTTATGGTATTTATTGCTTTTAAGTTATAATGTATTGTACTATGTAATTTTTTAATTTGAAAAATTTTGTAGTGGCAATCCGTTTCGGTGACCCGGTCCATTTTAGAAAATATTTCAAAAATCTAAGTATTAAATTTAGTCTAAAAAAGTGACACCGATAATAAAAATTCATGGATCCGCCCCTGTGTGTGTATGTATATATGTATAATATTTGATGACATTAGATGAATAATATGTAAATATTTATTTAAATAACTATTGTATGTATTTGTTTCGTACATAAGTGTGACAAATATTTGTTTTGGATTCATATTTTACAAAGATATCAAGTATATATTCATAACTACTGATTTTGAAGGTATTTTTTTAGAAACAAATCTTTTTATCAATTTTCTTATAATATATTAACTAGTTTAGAGTTTGTTTGAAAAATCATATGTTTTATGTGAGATTAATAGTATTAATAATATGTCTGTAAAATTGAAATATAAAAATATGAAATTAGGTAGTTATTTTTTTAATAAAAAAAAGACGAAGAAAGAAATGAATATTTGCACAAAAAACCCTAAAGTTGAATTATTTTTGTGATTAGAACTCTTAACCATTTTTTATTGCACAAAAAACCTCCAACCGGTAAAAGCTTATGAAATTAGGGTGTTACCGGTTATAATAGGTTGCTATGCTTACATAAGCACACACGTGGCGTCCACATGGCAAACCTGATTTACGTGACGCGTACGTGGCATCACATGTGTAATTCTTAATATGAACTTTTGCATAAAAAAAATTCTAAAGTTTGTGACTTTTTCGATTAGAACCCTTAACTATTGTTTTCCACGCTTCTAACCAACGGTCACATTCACATCCTCTCTTCTCCTGTGCTTCTGGCAACTCCGATTACTCCATTCCCTTTTTGTGTTCAAGATTGTTTATTTTATGTATGTATGTTCGATTAATTTTCCTTTTTAATCTTGATTTCAACTTCATTTATGCCGATGGAATCGATTTTATTTTGTGTTCATGAGTTGCATTTTTAGGTTCAATTTTATGATTGATTTCATTTACTTAGCTTCTGAATATGATCAACCAGAGCAGCGAGCTTTGCTAGAGGGTAGAGATCGGAGAACGGGTTTTTTGTTTAATAAATACAATTTTAATAAATATCCATGTTATCAAAATGCAATCGGTGAAGAAATTTCAATTATAATGATTTTTATCGGTTGGATGTTTTTCATGCAATGAAAAATGATTTAGGGTTTTAATTGAAAAAACTAAACAAGTTGGAAGTTTTAACACAAAAATCTATTTAAAAAATTTTACATGTCATCAAGTTGCAACCAACTGTCATATTTTTTTGGACAAACCCAATTTTAAAGAGTTTTAGTCAGTGGAGGTGTTCGAGCGTAGTCCGGCGGGATTTAACGTTGGAGCCGTTCTTTATCGTTCCCAGACTCGGATCATAGCTGAAACAACAAGAGAACTCGTTAGAAGTGGACCGAGGGCCGGAGCCCCGGAATCCATCTCCGACGATCAAGTCAGATTTACGAAATTGGGAAATGAATAACCGTATGATTAACTAAAACTCATAATAATATAGCTTCAGATCATGCAATCTCTTTAACATTCATCTCCACTGCGTTATATTGATGCTACTAATGTTTATGATGTAGTCATATTACTGAAATTAGTTAAATCATAGTTAAGGACGAGAAACAAACCTGAAAATAGGGTTTGGTAGGCGGAGGTGGTTCTGGTGGCGGCGTTGCACCAAGAGAAGTTGCAACGACCCTGGTTGTGGTGGCCGAGCGGTGGCGATGGCGGCGCTGGACCAGGAGCGGCGGTAATGGTTGTAGTTATGTGACTAGAGGTGGGGTGTTGATGGTCCTGGTCAGCGGCGGGCATGGGGAGATGAAGGTTCGAGTGTTGCGAGAGTGAGGCGGAGCTTTGAGGCTGAGCGATGGTGGCGGTAGTGGCACTAGGGTTTAGGTCGCAGAGAGTGATTGATAGGTGGCCGCTGTGGTGTTCGCCGGCGTTGGAGACGGCGATCGCCGGAGAAAAGCAGAGAGACCGAGAGAGCATAAAAAGGTTGCTTGGGGAGGAATCTATAGTTCCGTGCTCTTGTAAATGAGAACTAGGATTTTCATGTGGATTGGGCTCGTTTGAAGGAGAAGTGGGCTTTTTACCAGGCCCAGTAATTCAAAGTCTAACCAATATCATCAGGAGGTTTTTTGTGCAATGAAAGATAATTAGAGGTTTTATTCGCAAAAATAATCCAACTTACGGGGTTTTTGCACAAATTTTCAAAAAGAAAATAGATATTGGTTATGGAAATGACACGTGAAACTTTATATAGGTTTTGCTTTGTTGACGGAAGGTTGTATCTTTGTTCAATTAGATTTTCATAATTGCTTCTAATATGAAGCCTAAAAGATAGTGAGTTTATAATTATTTAGATTAAATTTTAAAAGGGCTAATTGCTAACAATAAAAACAACTTTGTGCATTTTTAACATTTATAGTAACATTATTTGTTTTTTAATCATTAATATCATCAACTTTTACTTTTTCTTTTTATTATCTTTTATAGCAAAATTTTGAAAAGTTGTTGCTGTAAATGATAAAAAGAATACAAAAGTTATTGCTATCAAGGATACAAAATACGAAAGTTGATATTATTGATATGAAAAAATACAAAAGTTGATACTATTAGTGACAAAAAATAAATAATGTTGCTATAAATGATGAAAAATCAGAAAGTTGTTACTATTTTTAGTAATTGACCCATTTTAAAATCGAAAGTCAACAATAGGGGGTGTTTAGTGACAGCTTAATTAATTGACAAATGAACAATTATTTTACGTCATATAACCTAGCTATACAAAAAATAATAATCACATGCACCGTATCACCGTACATGTATTACACTAGTTATTATTATTATTAGAAAAATCAAAAGTTATTATAATTGTGAGTTTTTACAAAGTATGTTGCTATTTCCTGCAATTATTTTTATTTTTATTTGTTTATTACCATAATAGACGGCAACACCAAGTCACCAACGACAAAACGGTTCCGTCGATTCCTTCCATTTTCAATGTTTTTCACACACTGAAAAACTCACCAGAAGAAGAAGAAGAAGAAGAAACGCTCTCCATTTTTGCATTCTTCATCTAATTCTTCGATCATCGATCATCAATGGCGGGTCTGTATTCATCTCTCAGACCTACTTCATCGTCATCATCATCATCATCAGCGTCGTCGTCGTCACATTCACCTGCACAATCATCTTCTCAGGTTTTCAATTCAAAAATCTTGCTCTTACTTACACTTCTACCGCTTTCTCTAGCACTCTTTGCTTTTGTTCTCCAATGGCGTGGTGAAATCGATGATCCAACAACCCGCTGGAGCCCCAAAAATCGCCTTGAATTTCCGGGTATGGATTCTTCTATCTCATCCCAACATGTTACGCGAACTTCCTCCTCAAATTGTGCGGATCTTTTGGGTCAAAGCCGTTCTCCGTCGTTCCCTTATTTTAGGGATTGGAATTTCAACTATAAGTCCGATCTAAAGCCTAAGGTGTGTATCGTTCACAAATTTTATGTTTATTTTTTTGATTTTTGATGAATTCTTCAGTTGATTTGGGATTTTCTGATCATATACATGTTGTGTTTAATTTTCTGTTTTAACTCAGATGTTCTAACTCCTAATATTGATAAGTTAGTCATTATGTGTATTCTTTTCATGGAAATTTTTAGGTTTTCTGATGATATGTGCAAATGACCAAATGTTATTATGAAAAAAGGGAAATTGTTTGTCACATTAGATTAGGGCTTAATATTGTGATTTGAGTAATATATCCGAATTCAGAGATGTTACAAATATTTTGCTCTTGAAGTTGGTGTGGATCAAATGAAATAGGCATGCAGTAGGATTACAATTTTAATCATCCTTTTGATGGAAATATAAATTCATGAAGCACAATAATCTTACCTTTTTAAATTGCAGCTAATACATGAATTCTTAGTTGATTTGGGATATTATTGAATGTTGATCATGTAAATGCCGTGTATACTTATTCACTCAGAATGCAGCTAATACATGATTAGAAGTGCAAATCTGAGCCATGGGCTATCATAGCATGTATTGTGGTTGACAGAGTTATGTTAATGAGTTTGTGGATGATTCTCTATGAAAACAAAACACTTATTTTATTAAGAGTATTATACTCATATTTAAATATTTATTTTTGATGAATTTTTTGCTTTTCATAAATTTTTTTGATCAATTCTTAGTTGATTTAGGATATTTCTGATCATGTGAATGTCATGTTTAATTTTCTTTTTTAACTCTGAATTTTCTTATATATTACCTTGGAGATTTATATTTATTGATAAGCTTACCTTTTTGTGTATTTTTTTTTTCATGGAATCTCTAGGAATTGTGTTAGTTGAAGAAAGTCTTCCCATTTTTAGTTTTCTGGTTTTTCTAGAAAATGGTTAGATTAGAAAACTACTTTACAATTTGGAAAACACATTCAAATACCATTAGTTTTTGGAAAAAAAAACATATTAGGGCAATAGTACATGTACATCAGCGGAACTAGATTAGGCGAAATTGAAAAGAAGAGCTTAGAAGAATTCTTGGGACAGATGCATCATAAATCGAATAGAAGAAATTTGGAAAGATACAAACATCACTGAAAAAACTGAAATTGATTTGACACATTACAAACATTAGTGGAAACAGAGGAAGATGGAAAAATCATTGGTGGTTGGAGATGACAGCACAGCCGCACGGGAATGGAGAGGTCGAATATGGCAGCACTGGGATGGTTGGTAGTTGGATATGGCTCTGGTTGTTTTGATGGATATTGGTCAGAGATGGCACTTATCGGTTGTAGAGAAATCAAATGGCTAATGAAGATGGAGAACCAGTGGTGGTGGTGCTGAGAGAGAGAGAGAGAGAGAGAGAGAGAGAGAGAGAGAGAGAGAGAGAGAGAGAACAAGTCGGTAGATGGGGTAGAGCGAGAGAACTAGAGGTGGAAACAAAATCAGAAAACATCCTTGGGTTGTTTTCCATATCATCATTATAAAACAGAAAATTTAATTTTGGAAAACTTTCATTGGTTCTTATAGAACCACAATGTGAAAATATGCCCATGGTGTGATTTAGGATTAATTAAGTTTCAAACTTGACTGGCTATTCTTCTTTAGGATTCTTATTGAGGATTTGGTGCAATCCATCCTCAATAATTCCATAAAAAGGAAAAATAGGCAATCAAAATCTTTTACCCTTTAGCCTCAGTTACAATGAATTGGCTCCCTAAATATATTTTTTTTTGACTTTCTATCATGGTTGAGGCTCTTGTATAAACTTCATTACAGGGGGGGAATTTTGAATCCATCTATGTGAAAACGGGTCATGTTGAGTTGTATTATATTGATCAAATTCTGACCATCATATATGATTGAGGCTTTTGTTTTTCTTGTATTACAGAGGGAAATTTCAATCCATGTATGTGAAAACGGGTCATGTTGAGTTGTATTATACTGATTAAATTCTGACCATCGTATATGATTGTGGCTTTTGTTTTTTCTTGTATTACAGAGGGAAATTTTCAATCCATGTATGTGAAAACGGGTCAATTTGGGCTATAGGTTATAGCTGACACGTCAAACATATCAATCTATAAAGGAAACAAATGAACAACTTATGAAATAATACCAATGATATGAACACACAAGTATTAGCAGGTTGAACCTTATCGCTTTGAGTCTGTCGTAAAATTTTTGATATTTTTTTCAACTTTCTGTTCTGTCAGGAAGAAAGAAAACTGTTTTTATTGCATTAAGAAAATCTGGCGTGCAAAGTTTAAGTAGACCTAGCAATGGCCATGTTCTTATGACTAACTTAATAACCATAAAAGACTGATTTTTTAACTTACTGATAAAAAGTTAAAAACTCTCTTAGACCTATTAACAATCATAATACTGAATAATAGGAAATTAAACCTTGACAGTGATTCAATATCACTCATTCCCAACTACATCTTGAAGAATATATGTATGGCGTGAGGCAAAGGTTTTGTAAGTATATTAGCGTTCTGTTCACTTGTGATACAAAACTTAAAATATATCTTATCATTTGCAGCCAACTTGCATATGAAGTTATGTTACATGTCAATGTAATTCTTGATTTCTTTTGACTAGTGAAAGTAGGGTAACTGTGGGTATAACCAAGTACCAACTAACATGAACTTAATACTCTAGAACCATGGCAAAAAAACATTATGAGAAGTGCTTTAGCAATCATCTAAGCTCGGTAACTGTGGGTATAACCAAGTACCCACTAACATGAACTTAATACTTGATACCAAGTACTCAATGTTGCTGTTCAGCTACATATCGTAGAATTCTCTTTATTGCACCAAAATGCTGCTTTGTAGAAATCAAGATTCAAGAATCCATACTACAAAGAAATATCAAGTATCAACTTGATTGGAATTTGTTTTGTTTTGGTCATGTCTAGTGAGAAAAGGCGATCCTTATTAAACTCAACATATCTGCTGAATATCACTTTGCCACATATAGGGTTATATAAACAATATACTTTGGATTGAGGACTATAACCAATGAAAATGCATTTTAGGAATTTTTCATGAAGCTTCGAGCCAGTATTAAGAGAAGAATATGCTATACAATCAAAGACTTGGCTTATCCCCAGCTTCTTACCCATCAATGCTTCATTGGTGTCTGATTTATAATAACCCTTCTGGCCTTGTCATAGAGATATTAAGAGGGATGTGCAGCTCTTGCAACCCCTTCTCCCCAAAATTTATTTGACGTCCCATTTCTTTTAGCATACTCCAAAGTCCTACCCACCACCTCTGGTCGATTAATTTTTTGCTACACCATTATATGGAGGTGTCTCTGATGCCTGCCTGCAAATGCCACTCTCATTGTAAAAAGCTATAACCTCATTAGATAAAATCTCATTGCCATGATCAGTGTTTAGTACCTTTATGCTCCTTTCACTTCACTTCTTCATCAATGCTTTAAATTTTATGAAAATCAGAATGTTTTAACGAAGTCTCTGGAAATAAACCTATCTTATACAACTAGAAATCATTGGTAAAGAAAGAAACTTATGGACTTCATTCGGATAACTCAAGTCAGTTTTCATGATACCATGCAAAATAGCATGTATAAGATCTAGGCACTTTAAGGCACTACAAGACATCCCAACAGGATATGACATCGTCTTATTCTTTCCATAAATACATCCTGCACATAAACTAAGTTGACCAGTTTTTAGCACCCCAAAAACCTTTGATTTAACAGATCAACCCATTTACATTCCACGGCCTGTATGCCATAATTTATATGGACAATGACCATGGGTATCAATAACTATTATCATGCACAATCCATGTATTAACATCAAACAGAACAAAATTGCCTCTAGTTATCAATTTTTCAAACACTGAAACATGGTCTCTTTTGGGAGAAAGAGAACTAGTTGTGTTAGGATGAAAGGAAATTAGTTTTACTGCATCAAGAAAATGTTGGAGTACAAAGTTTAGGTAGAGCTTACGATAACTGAAAAATATTCAAAGATAGATCCGCATTCCCTATAACTATAACCATCTGACCAGTGATAACTAGCATACTAAGGGGGTGTTTCTTTTTCTTTCTTTTTTTTTTGTAGTAAATGCTGATGGGGCCATATCACTTATTTGGTAAAGTGGTTTGGCCAATAAATGCGTTCTATTTTAATGCATGATAGGTGGCAAAAGTGGCTGATTCTCTACTTATTCGATCAACCTATTATACTTTCTTATTATCAATCAGTGCCTCTAATAAGGGAACCATCAACCCAAATACTCTCTTGGTTCACACAATCACGTTATCACGCTCTCACCCTCAGCCCCTCTCCCCTGCTGCACCACCCTCCCCCCTCCAGTCGCTGACCACTGTCCTTCCTTCTGGCGATGCACCCTGACATCCACCATTTGCCGTCGCTGCCTCGCCTCCACCGGCATCACCGCACACTGTCGCCTTTTCTTCCATGACAAGTTATCAATTGCTGCTGTTCTTTCTCCTTCGTTGCCCTCGCTTCACTGCAAGACAGGTTATCAATCGATTTTGGTTATCAATCGTTGCCGTCCTTCTTTCTTTGCTGCACAACAGGTCATCAATCGACTTCGTCTTCTATGGTTTTGAATTGATTTTAGATTTGATTTAGGTTTTGAAACAATTGTGTCTTTTATGGTTTTGCCATCACCATCACACCTTTTGTTCATACTACTTTGGAAATTAGGGTATTGGTTGTGGATGTGGATTGGTGAGTGTGAGTCTTCTGATTATGGGATAGTTACTGTGGATTTTTTTTGCTTGATTATTTCAGTTTCTTGTTGCTTGGTTTTGGTGTAATACATCTTCAGAGATGGTATATGTATATGTATTTTTTATTTAGTTATGAATTTGAGTTCTTTATGTTAATACATGTATATGTTTATGAAAAGATACATTAATTGTATGAAGTAAAAAATTTAATACAGATGCAACAAACATAAGAAACAGTCACTTATCACTTGTGTAAAAGGAAAGTACCTAAGCGTAAAAAGTTACTTTCATAGTATTAATGCATTACTACCCACTAACTAAAGTCACCTAAGATCCATTAACAAACCTGTGTTGACATGTTAGTAATCCCATCTGCAAAATTTATCATTGCAGATATGCATTACGACAAGCACTTCTGCTGGCTTAGAGCAAATATTGCCATGGATCTTCTATCATAAAGTTATTGGTGTTTCCACCTTCTTCTTGTTTGTGGAAGGAAAAGCAGCATCCCCAGGTGTTTCTAAAGTCTTGGAGTCAATCCCTGTGAGTTTACTTCCAGTCTTACTGCTTTGACAAAGTTGATTTTAAGGTATGTGTTTTCCAACAAACAAATTTACTATAATTTGTTGGCAGGAGGTAAAAGTGATATATAGGACAAGAGAACTTGAAGAACAACAAGCGAAGAGGTTAGTTGCATTTGCGTTTGTTGAGTTTATTACTTTATTTTATGCTTACAACTTTATTATATGCTAACAAATAAAAGGAATAAGCATACTCAAATTTGGTTTAAATTGTTAATGTGGTTTTTAGATAATTTTTCGTGAACTAGAGATGTTTATTATGAAGGAAAGTGTATGGCTAATTATTGCAATTTTCGCTATAAAGTAACTTATGTGTTACTAAAAAGTCGAATATGTTCAGAATTAGCAAAGAAAAAGAAAGCATGGCCCATTTGTTTCTTAATAGTTAATGTATAATCATATTATTTGTTGAAATGAAACCACTTCCATCCATACATTGGCAGGTATTTAGTGTACCTATTGGAATTTACATATCAATCAATTTATATTTGGAGAAAATAGGGGGACATTCTTTAGTTTAAGAAATTATCGTATAATGTTTTTAACATCTGTTATTAACTGCAAATATAAAGAGGACGACCACACCTACAATAATTTGATTATTTTTTTTAGATCTCTACTTTTGTTGATTCAATATAAAATTTGTATGCATTCATATGATTATCAGTCGAATCTGGAATGAGACATGGCTATCAAGCTTCTTCTACAAACCGTGCAACTATGAATTGTTTGTCAAGCAATCTCTTAATATGGAAATGGCTATTGTCATGGCAAGGGTATGACTAATTTTCTACCAAACTTTTTATTTTCTTTTAATTTTTCTATACATGCAATTGATAATTTGTCTATTCACTTCTAGGAAGCTAACCTGGACTGGATCCTTCATCTCGACACTGATGAGTTGATACATCCAGCAGGCACTCGTGAATACTCTCTCAGAAAGCTTTTATTGGATGTCCCAGACAATGTCGATATGGTTGTGTTTCCAAATTATGTAAGTTTTTTCTTTAGCATGTATGTTTAAGCAACGTAATGCATATCTTGTTTGTAGGGGTGTGCAATATTCAGTTCAGTTTGTTGTTTGGAAAACTGACGTCCATACAGAAAAACATTGGTTTATAAAGTTTGCCACTTTTTTGGTTTCATTTTTGTACGGGATATATATCAGTTCAGTTTGATCTTTTTTGGTCAGTTTTGAACTTAAATGGAAATTTTGTTTTCGGAAACCAAATTTAAACAGTTCGTTTTTACTTTGGTTTCTTTTTTCAACACCCTAGTCCTTTTATCGGAACTTTATTTCTACTTTTATAAAAGCTCTTTGGCTGATTGTTGTTTTGTGCCACTTTTGTAGGAGAGCAGTGTAGAACGAGATGACATAAAGGATCCTTTCAGTGAGGTATACAATTCTCTTGCTACTTCCATGCATATTGGCTGAGAACTTTCAATTTCGTCTCTTGCAGTAAACAAATTGGCAAAACGAAACGTAACCAAATTACCAAAATAATTATAATAAGTATCATAAAACTAGAAGATTCAAAGGTCTGTTTTGTGCTATTTTATGGGGGCAAAGGGTTTTAATTCTTGTGATGTTACAGAAACTAGCAAGTATTATCTTGTTGAGATGAAAATAATATTTTGTTATTTTCAGGTCTCAATGTTCAAGAAGAACTACGACCACCTTCCAAAGGACACATACTTTGGCAATTACAAAGAATCAACTCGTGGTAATCCTAACTACTTTTTGACATATGGAAATGGGAAGTCTGCTGCACGTATCCAACACCATTTGCGTCCAAATGGTGCACATAGATGGCATAACTACATGAAGACTCCAAAGTAATGACCATTTCTCTTGCTCATGTCATGTTGACTTCTTACTAATTTACTATGCTCTCTCAACCACTAAAGAATTCAATTTTCCAATGATGAACACTACTTGCATAATTGCAATAGTTTTCCTAGGCACACAATTAATTAATCTTCTTGCACAGTAAAATCAATATCTATCAATTCTTTGTAATGATGACAATGGCATTCAAAAGGGTTTATACGTTCTATCAATTTCTATTTTGGGGATTGTACTTTCAGAATCAGTGATTATAATTTGTATGCTTTATAAGTTTATAATCAAAAGGGACATGATTACCTAAATTAGAGTATTAGACCATGACTTTTGGAAACAAGTTTCTTCTTTCTACAAACTAAACTTATAACAAAAGCTGTTACACGTTGAAGTATGGCCCCAAAATAGGAATTGACTGAGAGTATTGGAGTAAAATCGGGTCTATCTTTACCAGGAGAAGGCATAAACCTAAAAAAGATTAGAGACCCATTTAAGATCAAGAACAGGAAATCACATCATGATGTGTATTGAATCTTGATGAATAAATCCAATCCATGAGAAGTTAATTGGGTTTGTTCAATGAAATCTTTTTGATATTATACATTATAAGGATAAATTCTGGTGCATCCGACCCAAATCAAAAACCTACCAAAAAAATCATTCATAGCAAATCTCAATTAACTTCTCACAGATTGGATTGTTTTATTGGGTTTGTTTAATGAAATCTTTTTTGATATTATACATTATAGAGATAAACTCTGGTGCGACCAGCCCAATTCAAAAACCTTCAAAGTTTCATTTCACAGAGGAAGTGTCTTTTTTTTTCCTGCTTTATGTTTACTAAAATCAGTTGTATTTATACCGAGGAAGACATGGTTTTTCGTGAGTGCAAGTCTTGGTATTCTATTGTGAATAACTTGTATGCTTGTATTTTAGCGAGATCAAATTGGATGAGGCTGCTGTTTTGCATTACACCTACACCAAGTTTTCAGATTTGACATCAAGGCGTGACCGATGTGGCTGCAAGCCTACAAAAGAAGATGTTAAAAGATGCTTCATGTTAGAATTCGACAGAGCTGTGAGTATTGACGCTCCTCCCCGAAACAATTTATCTTTTTAATCAATCTTCAAAAGGTCATCTGTTACTGATTTTTTTTCTTCTTTCTATCAGACATTTGTGTAGTTTGATGCTAATTTTTATACCCATGAATATATATGACTATATGAGTATGAGAAGGTTGCACTTCATGAAAATTGCAATTCTTAAAACTGACATGTCAACTAAACAAATCAAAATTCAAATTAAGACAATAAAGAAACCCAGTAACCTCATATGATATGTAATGATGATTATTAGCAAATAGCTATTTTAACTTGCTGCAAAAATTGGAAGGTTGCAACTTCACTAGAACATGTTAAACAGGAAATTTGGGTTGCACTGTATGTTTTTCTTGTAATGATGTAAAGTTTATTTAAATGAGATGGCTTAATTATTTATATGGATAATAATGATAAACTAATTGTCCTGCAGGCTTTTATAATTGCATCAACTGCATCAGAGGAGGAGATGCTAAGCTGGTAAGAATGCATGCCTTTTTTCATTGCATTTTGATTTAATTTGGGTTGATACTTTAAGAATAATTTCATTTTTGTTTTCGGAAATGGTGAGATTAATCAGAATCATATGTCCTCAATGTCTTTATTAGTAGAAATGTGATGAAGTAATGCGATAATGTATGCCATAGACCTCGTGAATATAGTGATTTGGTACTTGGGCTTGCACCTCTTATAATCTCACCACCTACCCCACCCCCACCCCCACCCCCCAAAACCAATTTTAGTTTCTTTCCATTGGAAACAACATTTCCATGAATTGGACCCCCTTCCTTCTGCTCATGGAACGGAATATAAACAATTCCCATTCTACAGGTATCGTGAACATGTTGTATGGACCGATAAAGCTCTAAATATGAAACTGATGAGGAAGGGGATTTTGACTCGCATTTACTCTCCTATGGTGAGTACGATTAGTTTGACTCCTTTTTTAATCCATTCTATACCCTTTTTTAAAATTTTTAATTTTATTTTCGTTTCTCCTACTTAAATAGGTGATAATGCAAGGATTAAGAGAAGCTGGCACCTATAGCTCTCTGATTGTGTCTGCACAAAATAGTACATCCGAGGTCGAGCTTTTGTCATCCATCAAGGATCATAATACTTCCTTTAAAGGGGTCGAAGGGTCAGATATTCTTTTGAAAAAGACTGCCAAGACAAAAGAATCTGAAGTGACTGGTAGGAAGGTTCTAGAACTATCTGACTTGGTTTTATCGGCAGTTCCACCACTCGCTCCTCCGACCATGGATGATGATATATGAATGATTGTTTGGTGTGTTGTTTTGGTGTGACTGTTCCCGATCTTTAACCAAGCGTGATGTACATTTTAGGAGTAGAGTACAGAGGTTAGATTCACAGAGGTAGAGCAGGAATCTTATTTACAGGCTGTCTTGCGTTTCGTTTCCTATTGATGCACTTGGCGTATTCGTCAAGGTTGATTTCTCGTGTATACAAAGTCAGATCTCATCATGACAAGTTGTGGTTCATCGTTGAAACCGGAGTTATTTTTTGATGAGTATATACGAATCTATCTTGCCTTCATTGCTCTTTTCTAATATCACTGATATGGTGCATAACTGCATATTTGATATACATATGAATCCTATGCCAATTTTTCGTAAAAGACGTGAGAAACGTTTCTGGCCATTCATTTCACTGTTGTTTTTAGGGGTAATTGTCATTATAAGTTGTATATCCTTGCATTGGATATGAATCCTATGGCAATTATTTGTAAAAGACGTAAACATTTCTGGCCATTCATTTCACTTTTGTTTTTAGGGGTAATTTTGTCATTATAAGTTGTATATCATTGCATTGGATATGAATCCTATGTCAATTATTTGTAAAAGACGTAAACATTTCTGGCCATTCATTTCACTTTTGTTTTTAGGGGTAATTTTGTCATTATAAGTTGTACCTCATTGCATTGGATATGAGTCCTATGTCAATTATTTTCGTAAAAGACGTGAGAAGCATTTTTGGCCATTCATTTCACTTTTGTTTTTAGGGGTAATTTTGTCATTATAAGTTGTACCTCATTGCATTGGATATGAATCCTATGTCAATTATTTTCGTAAAAGACGTAAAAAACATTTCTGGCCATTCATTTCACTTTTGTTTTTAGGGTAATTTGTCATTATAAGTTGTACCTTGCAGTGGATATGAATCCTATGTCAATTATTTGTAGAAGATGCGAGAACCATTTTTGGCCATTCATTTCACTTTTGTTTTTAGGGGTAATTGTCATTATAAGTTGTACCTTCTTGCATTGGATATGAATCCTATGTCAATTATTTGTAAAGACGCGAGAAACATTTCTGGCCATTCATTTCACTTTTGTTTTTAGGGGTAATTTTGTCATTATAAGTTGTACCTCCTTGCATTGGATATGAATCCTATGTCAATTATTTGTAAAAGACACGAGAAACATTTATGGTCATTCATTTCACTTTTGTTTTTAGGGGTAGTTTTGTCATTATAAGTTGTACCTCCTTGCATTGTATATGAATCCTATGTCAATTATTTGTAGAAGACGTGAGATACATTTCTGGCCATTCATTTCACTTTTGTTTTTAGGGGTAATTTTGTCATTATAAGTTGTACCTCCTTGCATTGTATATGAATCCTATGTCAATTATTTGTAGAAGACGTGATATACATTTCTGGCCATTCATTTCACTTTTGTTTTTAGAGGTAATTTTGTCATTACAAGTGTACCTCCCTATTGACTTTATTTACCGTCACCTTCAGGTTCATTGTTTTTCCTATGATTCAACATTCACTAATTGATTCAATATATACAATTATACACAATTGGTTTAACTCATTTTTATTGATTCAATAAGATATCACTTGTATAGTTGTATTCAACAAAAAATGTATGTTTAAAATTTTAATTCAATTGATTGTGAATTTGATTTAATAGAAATATACTATTTTGATTTAACAAAAATGTATCATTTTGATTATATGTATCTCATTCATCGTATATTCAACTAATATCTCTTTAGATTCAACTAATATTTGATGCAACACATGTATCATTGTGATTCAACTAACATATCACTTGGATTCAACTAACGTTCCATACAACACATGTATCAACTTTATTTTGAATAAAGATACCATTTTGATTCAACAAAAAAATATCATTTTAATTTAATTTATCTGATTCAACATATGTTCAACTAACATTTTGTTGATGTAATAAAAATATCACTTTGATTCATTTAATATAGAGCTTCAATTCAACATACATTCAACGTTCTTTTGCAGTTTATTACTAGTTTCAGTCATAATTTTCTTCTGAGCATTGTTGCTTCAACACTTTTACTAGTATCTTACTGATAAACCATTTTGATCATAATCAAAATGTAAAAAAAGTTATATAGAATTAACACAGATTTGTGAAGGTATCGAAATTAATTAGTTAGTTGTATAGCCAAGACTTGATTACTGGGTGTACCAAATTAACTAATAGAAATCCGTAAGTACCGAAAAATAAAAAAGATAATAAATAAAATTTGATTACAATAAAGATTGATCCTTTGAATAATAGTAAAATCATTTAAATACATGCATGCATGCGCTTGCGCGCGCGCCCACACACACTAGGCATGATTTACACACAGTAGCGGAATATAAATGATTGTGTATATATAAGTGTATGTGTATGTGTGTGTGAGTGTGTGTGACAATTTATGTTTCATCATATCGTCTAAGTCATATATTAAATATTAGAAACTATATTTCTTTTTAATATTAAAATTTTATGTTCAATATCTCAAGTTAGCTACAATTAGGGGTGTTATACGTGGACCAAATACCCGAATCGAACCGGAACCGAACCGGTCCCGGTCCCGGTCCCGAATAGGACCGATTCTAAAGTAATGGTCCGGTCCTCGGGTTTAGATTTTAGCCAAATTCGGGTTCGGTCCGGTCCGGTCCGGTTCGGTCCGATAACACCCCTAACCTTTAAAGTGGAGTTAGTTTTTGAGTTTTTATGCACCAAATACCCGGACCGAACCGGTACCGGTCCCGGATAGGACCGATTGTAAACTAATGGTCCGGTCCGGGTTTGGTCCCGATAACACCCCTAGCTACAATATTAAATTTTGACTAAAAATATAAATTTATCTTTTTTAGTCTAAACATGTATACATAATACACAATCTAGCATCAAAGTTAAAAAGTAGATTTGCAATTATTTTTTTAGTCTAAACATCTATACATAATACTCGATCTAAGTTTCGAATTTCATTTTTTTATTTTATATTCATATTTTAAGTTGTTTGTTTAAATATTTATTATAAAACTATATATTTTAATTTTTATTGATTAATAATATAATTCTTTTAATTAAAAAAAGATAGAATTTCCTTTGTGCATGTCTCTTGTTTAAATCTAAAATTAATGTATTTGTTTTCTTTTATTTTGACACATCTAAAGATCAAAAACCTAGAAAAGTTCAGGAAAATCGATATATTGATCTTACAGACTAGGGGTGTTATACGTGGACCAAATACCTGAACCGAACCGGTCCCGAATAGGACCCGATTGTAAAGTAATAGTCCGGTTCTCGGGTTTAGGTTTTAGCCAATTTCGGGTTCGGTCCGGTCCGGTTCGGTCCGATAACACCCCTAACCTTTAAAGTGGAGTTAGTTTTTGAGTTTTTATGCACCAAATACCCGGATCGAACCGGTACCGGTCCCGGATAGGACCGATTGTAAACTAATGGTCCGGTCCTCAGTTTTAGATTTTAGCCAAATTCGGGTTCAGTCCGGGTTTGGTCCCGATAACACCCCTATTACAGACCATGTTTTTCTAGCTATATGGATGTGTGGATTTTTATAACTACAATTTTATATCCCAATTATACCACGATTTTAAACAATCTTTAACAAAAAATTTTTTTACATGTTTATTATGTTGTTATTTCAGTGTAATTCCTTGACCAAGTTTATTGAATTTGGTTGGAACTAGAACGAGTTTAAGAGGTGCGGAGTGCACACTCGTATACGTTTGGTCAAAGTCAAGACCCGAACGTTATAGCGAGGGTCAAGGGGGTTGCGCCCCTTGCGAGGGGCAGCAAACAAATACGAATTTCTTAAGTGGTTTGATGTTAGAATTTATTTCTTGGGTGTTAATTTCAGTTAGAAAGCTTAATAACTTTGTTAAGTGTAAGTTAAGGTTGTTAAGACAAATATTGTTAAAATAAGACAGTTTATCTTAACAATCTTAATGTGGCTTATCTTAACAGCTTTGATATGGTTTATCTTAACAGCTATGATGTTGCTATTTTAATAGCTTTGCTGTGGATAAGGTAAGACATTAGCCTTGTGAAACTTGTTATCTTAACAGCCTTAGTGTTGTTAAAAATATCGTTATTGTTAAGAAAGTGACGATTTCAACCACTTTAGTTGGTTGAATGAAATGTTAACCTATTAATTTTATTGGATCCTATGGATTTTATTGAATCCTATGAGTTTATCGAATCTTATGTGTAACATCCGATATTTTAGGTACCCTTTTTATAATATTTAAATTTCTATTAATTAATATCTTATGAAGTGGTTAAATATAACAAGGATTATGGAGTAACTATAATACGAGTGCTTTAGAGACTTGTACCCAATGAACTAATAAGAATATATATGCATCTAATTATTTAAGCTAGGTTTTTGGTACAATATGAGGACATAAATATAAGAAACCAAATCTTTGTGGCCAAAATAATAGAAAGAAATAAGGAGAGGGATTAAAGTGCAATTTAAATAAATAAAAAACAGATTTTGACCATAGTAAAGCCTTGATTGGTCTAGAGACTTCTCTACAATTATATATACGTTCATTTGTTCTCTCCCTCCCACAATTTGAATACAGTCTGCTTACAAAGAGAAACTTCAAATCTGAGTTAGCAGAAGCTAAAGGAAAATTGTGGTAAGAAACTTCTTCACTCATCTTCTTTTATGATGCACCATCTTCTTCACCATAAGCTTAGGTCATCAATGGAAGATGTAGGTTTATTAGAAACGATGTAATAAACAAATCTTGATCATGTAGTAAGAAGCAAGTAAAACATATAAGCATTTCATAGAACTCTAATCTAATTCTGAAGTGTTTCATTGATATCTTGATGGGATGAATCAAGAACTCAAATGTGTTATTAGTGATTTAAACCTAGGACTTTCATGTGATAAATTTATAGTTTGATGATGTTAAAATGTTGATATAATAACACTTCGTAGCATAAAAGTTCAATAAATATTGTCATTTAACAAGCTTTGATCATCAAATTTGGTAACATATGAAATTTGGGGGAGTTGGGAAAATTTGATGCTGAAAAAGGAGGAAACCAGGCTCTGTCTGATTGGGATTAGGAATCTTGTAAGGCTTCAAAATGATGTATTAGCTTTTTTGAAGGAACCGAAATGGGGTATATTTGCAACTCGAGTGTGGAGACGTGTTGCTAGGGCCTAAAATCATCAAACACTAACTAAAACATGATAGATGATTATTTTAACCTATAGACCAAGTTGAGATGGATTCTAATTCATATCAAGGGACTTAGGTGCTTACTTAGAAGTCCATAAAAAGTATGTAAAAGTTAGTTTAGGAGGATGTTCTTAGATTTACTCATCATTAACATGCTTGGTGATCGTATGTATGTTTAGGTATCTTATAGCTAACTTCGGCGATCTTGGAGCTTGTTGCGAGGCTTATACTAACTCTATGGCCATATATTGTGTTGGCTTGTTATTGACGGGATCTTTTATGCATTGATTGTGAGTACTAGTATTAATTTTGTACCTCATACATGATGATAATTGCTTATCTCCCTTAATTATGTCATTTGTTTCATGTTTATGCTTCATGTTATTTAATCTATGATCGTTATGCTTATTCATTTACCTTGATTGATTCATATGGTTATTACTAACATGTACATGTGCTTATAATTTATTATGATATAGTACATTACTGTGTGTGATGTACATTATAGCCATACTACCGATGATCTCGGAGTATGATGTCGTACTTTATTATTGGCGGGAGTACGATGTCGGGTACTGCGGGCTCCGATGATTTTTGGTGCTACACACTCCCTTGAAGTACACATAGTGTGTAGTGTTGTCGTGACACTATCAAGAGTCTTCCTCTTGATATGTCTCATCTCCTTTGATATCTCTTATATAATATGTTTTATTATGATGATTCATGCATTGCAGGTATATTAATCCGGTTAGCAATTGTATGTGGTACATTATTGATCTAGTCACTCACTAAGCATTATTGCTTAACCATTTCATTGATTTACACTTTTCAGGAGTAGAAGGAAAAATGAAAAAGAAGGTAGAATCGAGCAAAGTTTGAAGTAGGGGGCAGTGATCAAGATAGTCTCTTTTGGTACATTTAATTATGCCTTATTTTGGGGAGGGAGTAGATCATCCTTGTGTTATATTTCATCATGACTTTATTTATTTAAGCTTGATGAAGGTTGATGTGCTTAATCCCACTATTTGCAATGTACTTGAATCATCAAAGTCTGATATGGTGACGTTAGAAATTGTGTATTTTGGGCGATGGTCTCATTTATGTATCGTTAGTTAGATCCATGGGTGTATAAGCGCATAAAACTCTGATTTGTTTTGGGTGATTGTATTTTGGATTATTGATATTACGAATAGGTCATGCGAATTTTCGTTAGACATATTGAGAATTATTATTATTATTGTAATTAGAGTTTGGTGTTACATTATGAATCTTGTTGAATCCTATGCATCTTGTTATAAAAACTACTATGAACCTTTTGAATGTTCTGAATCTTGTTGTAGACACTTTTATGAACCTTTTGAATCATATAAATCAGGTTACAAACACTTGTTGATATATATGAATGATTATATGTATTTTTTTTATTTGTTCACAACGTTCACAATAATTAACTTGTTTACAATGGATCTCATCGCTATATATATATATATATATATATATATATATATATATATATATATATATATATATATATATATATATATATATATATATATATATATACAAAAACGAAATTATCAGTCAAGAACTACACATATTTTCTTGTGATTATCCTATAACAATATTTGGATATCCAACTAGGACAAATAATTGTTATAGGAAAGTGAATAAACACGAACACGAAGAACATCCAAGCGATTCCAAGTTCGTTTATATAATATATCCACAACTTTTAACATATTCGAAAACAAGTCGACCTTCTATGATTAATTGTATATCCATTTAATGATAACATGTTGCTGCCACCCATCTTATTATACTTTTATGACTTTATAAGAATGAAATGTGACTGAACAAACATGTTAACAAATGAAAACTATTTGCCGTTGCTGCTTGCACGGATATAATACTTGTGTATATATGTATGTGTGTATATATATACATACACACACACACACATAGAGTTCAATAGAAAATCTATATGCATCGGAAAACCAAAAAACCAATTTATAGCCATTGAATCAGGTGATGCATCCGCGAGAATTTGATGCATCACGCGGGGAAATTGATGCATCACGCGGGAATTGTGATGCATTTGTGGTGGTGCATGAAGGTTTTACAAGATTTTCCGACGCATGTTGTTTTCCATTGAACCCCTATATACATAGAATATGGTTCGAGAGAGTACCACCCATTATGCAGCGCACCAGAAAGTACCACCTTTAAAAAAAAATTTAATTTTTTTTTCATAAACATGTTTTAATTAACATTATGAAGATCATATGTAAATTTCACATATATTCACATCTCCTAGCTTCTAAAAAATGATGTGAACACACACTTATATAAACTTGAATGTATGTGAACGTGCATTTACGTGATGCGTGTTTTCATGCACTTAGAGTGTTTGTATTTCCATGAAATTTACATATGATCTGTGTAATGTTAATTAAAACATGTTTATGAAAAAAAAATACTTTTAAGGGTGGTACCTTCTGGTGTGCCGCATAATGAGTGGTACTCAGTTGAACCTATATATATATATATATATATATATAGATTGAGGTTCAATTGAGAACTTTATGCATCGAGAACCTCAAAGAACTTTTGTACATCAGATAATCTACCAAGAGTGCACAAATGGCATTCAGGGAAAACTAAAGATGTGATAATTAATTTATTTCTAAAAATCATTAAAATATAATTAGAAGTTACATTTTGAATTAAAATATCATATTAACTACATTCCTCATTTTTCTCCCCATCTCTCTCTCTCTCTCTCTCTCTCTCTCTCTCTAATCGTGTTATTCATGATTTTCATAGTGATAATGATTTAACGACGAAGATTAACGATGAACAACGATGATGATGAACATGAACAGAAGATGCAACCAATGATGATTATGAAGAACACGATGCATAGATGGATGATTAACGATGAATAATGATTATGCATATATAGATGATGAACAATGACGATGCATAGATGAACAACGAAAAATGACGATGCATAGATGGATGATGAACAATGACGATGTATAGATGAATGAAGAATATGAACGACGAACACGATGCATAGATGAATGATGAACAAGTTGAACACGATGCATAAATGAATTTGTGTATTTTTTTTGTTAAATGTGTCTTTTTTGAACACGATGCATAGATAAACACGATTAACGATGAAATGCATCGATCTTCATCCACTTTTTGAATTTGTGTAATTTTTGTTAAATTTGAAAATGTATCAATTGAATTTATTTAGCATTTATTATTTGATTATTTGTTGAAACATTAAATTTAATGAGGTATGCACATTCCCCAAAATGTCATTTCTTGTTTGTTTCTATAATGCACAAGATGCATAAGTTGTCCAACTATTTACCATTTTGTCATTAATCTAATTCATACAAATTTTTGATCTAATAGATGATATAGGTTTTTTTGTACCTCGATGCATAAAATTTCTCAATTGAACCTTTCTGGATTCAATGGAAAACCTATATGCATCGGAAAACCCAGGAACCACTTTATAGCCATTGGATCAGGTGATGCATCACGCAGAAAGTCGATGCATCACGCGGGATTTGTGATTCATTTGTGGTGGTGCATGGAAGTTTTTTAAAGTTTTTCGATGCATGTTGGTTTTCTATTGAACCCTATATATATATATATATATATATATATATATATATATATATATATATATATATATATATATATATATATATATATATTCATGATCAAATGAGAAGCTACATATATCTTATATATATATAAGAGACATTCAAATGAGAAGTGAAAAACCTAACTTTCATAGAGAACTAGATATCAATTAAATTTTTTTTTTTCATCATGATAAATTTACATCTTTATTTTTATTTATTATAAAATATATTTTTTTTTTGAAACATAAGACATAAAATTTTATTTGTGTATAAAGTCGACCAGATTTTATGCGGAAAGAGAAAAGTATACATATAATTTATTTTATGCTTTATGCATCAAATAGAGAAATTGTTTTTAGAAAAATCCAACAATAAATGTTTAAAGACTAAATTACATAAATGGTCCTTGTGGTTTATATGTAATTACGGTTTTAGTCCCTGAAAGAATTTTATTACACCAGAAGTCCCTGAAATCTAAAAGTTGTAACATTTTGGTCCCTGAAACTAACGGCCGTTAACTTGAGCCGTTAGTTTCAAGGACATTATTGTCTTTTTGAGTTTCAAGGACCATTTATGTAATTTTTATACTATCAGGGACCATTTATGAAATTTTCATACTTTTCATATATATTTATCATTTCTTTCTTTTTTATAATTTAATTATCCAAATATAACATTTTATTTTTTATACCTTTTGTTTTAATCATTAATTTTCATTTTATGTTTATTGTTATTATTAATGTTATTTTTTATACATTACTATAATTAATTATTTAAGATTATTATATGATATGGCTGGTTCATTTTTTTTTCAATTATTTATTGAGAATCCAAATATTTCTCTATTATTTTTTTCATTTAAAAAAAATAAAAATAAAAACTAGTTGTAGTTTTTTCGTTCGGAAAATCTAAAATCAAAATGATTTATTTCTTTTCTCCATTCAAAAAAATTCAAATAACGTGTTGAAGCTTTTTCGTTTGGAAAAAGAATATAATCAAAATGTTTCGTAGTTTCTTCATTGCAAATAATTAATAAAGTTTTTGTATTCTAAATGGTTTGAAAAAATCAAGAATTGAAATGGTTCATCACTTTTTAGTCAAATAAATTAAATTCTAAACGGTTTGTTGTTTTTATTGAAAAATTGAAATTGTATTGATTTTTTTATCTACGTTTAATTAAAAATCAGAATTATTCTTTTGTTTGAAAAAGTCAAAAATCATAACGGTTTACCGTTTTTTTTATCAAAAAAATTAAAATCAAAATGGTTCGTCATTAAAATCAAGATGGTTATAGTTGTTTAAAAAATCAAAAATTATAATGGTTCATTGTTTTTTAATTAAAAAAAAAATTAAAATCGAAATGGTTCATTATAATGGTTCACCGTTATGATTTTTGATTTTTTTAAACAAAAGATCCATTCTGATTTTTAATTAAACGAAGATAAAAAATCAATACAATTTTAATTTTTTCAATAAAAACAAAAAATCATTTGGAATTTAATTTATATGACTAAAAAGCGATAAACAATTCCAATTCTTGATTTTTTTCAAACCATTTAGAATTAAAAAATTTTATTAAGTATTTGTAATGAAGAAACTACGAAACATTTTGAATATATTCTTTTTCCAAACGAAAAATGATTCAACAAGTTTTGTTATTTTGAATTTTTTTAATGGAGAAAAGAAATAAATCATTTCGATTTTAGATTTTCCGAACGAAAAAAACTACGACTAGTTTTTATTTTTATTTTTCTTAAATGAAAAAAATAATAGAGAAAGATTTGGATTCTCAATGAATAATTGAAAAAAATGAACCATGTATATCATATAGTAATCTTAAATAACTAATTATAGTAAAAAATAACATTAATAATAACAATAAACATAAAATAAAAATTAATGATTAAAACAAAAAGAATAAAAAATAAAATGTTATATTTGGATAATTAAATTATGAAAAAGAAAGAAATAATAAATATATAAATGAAAAGTATAAAATTTTCATAAATGGTCCCTGATAGTATAAAAATTACATAAATGGTCCTTGAAACTCAAAAAGACAAAAATGCCCCTAAAACTAACGGCTCAAGTTAACGGCCGTTAGTTTCAGGGACCAAAATGTTACAACTTTTTGATTTCAGGGACTTTTGGTGTAATAAAATTCTTTCAGGGACTAAAACCATAATTCCATATAAACCACAGGGACCATTTATGTAATTTAGTCATGTTTAAATTATAAAAAGCAAATAAAAATTAAAAAATTATAATATGGTTTCTTGGTTTTCCATCTAAAAAAGTAGTGTAATAATAAACCGAAAAATCAATTTAAATATATTTATAATACTATTAAATTAGTCAGAAATTTAATTATTAAATTAGTCAAACATTTCTCTAAAGTTAACTAGATTTTGGAAGATCAATTTTAGAATTTTTAAATGATATCAAATTATTATAATAATAACTAGTTTATTAACCCGTGTTTTACACGGATAACTTTAATAATTGTTTTTTAAAACTATATAAACTTAAAAGTAAAGATTAATATTCAAACTTCAAATACTAATGATATTTAATATATGTTATTATAATTAATTTATGTATAAATCATTTAAACATAAAAACTAATCATTAACGACTTTTAAGTTTATTATTATAAGTTTTATATTATTATAATTATTAATTGAAAAATATTTTAAATATTATTTGTTGAGATTTTGTAAGATTTAAGTATATAACCATAATATTATTTTAAAAGTAATTTGTTTTAAAATTTTTAATTTAATTTTGAAATAATAATTAACACTTGTCTTTAGTTGAAAATATCATTTGGCATTATGAGAAGATGATAAATGACAATTTAGTTACTGCTATAATAGATTTATAGATTATAGATATAGATTTTGTAATTAAAAATTTTATCATATCAATCAATATATTGGACAATTTCTTCCTTTGCTATACGTATGCAATTCTTAGAATCTCATGAATCATACCTTAATTTTAGGGTTTCGAAATTTCTTTATTCCCAATAGGTATCACATTTTGCACCGTCTTTCGATTGTAATCAAACATTTATCTGCATTATAACTTAGTTATTTCCTTTTCTTGAATTTTTTTTTGACAACAATGTTTTGGTTTCATTCTCTCCCTTTTGAGTTTTGAAAGCTGCAAGTTTCGTCCTTTTTTATATATTTTTTTGGTATAGGATTGCAGTAATTCCAAAGAGTTTGAAAACAGGAGGCTTACTTTGTTGGAATCGTGGAGGAATGGGGTGTCAAGGGATTTCTTCAAGCATCCTGCCAGAGGTCGTTCTTTTTCAATTTTTGCTGGTCGAATTCATACGTTCAATTTTAATTTCTCAATGTGTACGTTTTATTTTTACATGGACTTAGTTTTCTTCTGCACGATGTGCATCTTTTCTGCTATTTGATAGTGATGCCAACTGGTTTTTGTAGGAATTAGAGTGTATCATAGTGAACTAGTGATGCCCATAACCTGTTTGATAAATTGCCCAAGTGAGTATTGTGGTGTGCTCCTGTGTTATGTGTGCTACCATACTGTGTATGCAGGGGAGGAAGCACTATTAAGCCATATTGGATGTGTGAGATGTAATCAAAGGTTAATATTAATCGGAAAATACTATGGTTGCTAACTCTTTGACCTGGAAATGGGTATTAGTTTCGGCCCACTCTGGCTACAAGTTTTGTTTGTGAAATGTAGATGTTTGAAATAGAAAATGGTAATGCATACTTGAGGTATATATAGGTTCAAGTTGTTGTAGAAGTGTAAGTTAGTGATGTTAGATACGTGATATGGGGGTGAATTGGTCGAAATGTAATGCATGCATGAGGTCTATACAGGTCTGAAGTGTAGCCACCTTGCTGCAACAGAAGCACAGAACAGCAGCAAAACAACTACAGCAATCTGGGTTAGAAACGGTTTTAGCTCAACCTCAAAACAAAAGTTGTAGCCCTATTTGTTCTCTTCAATTGGGCTTAGAATCACCTTACTTGGAGCCCGTATAAGTGAGATATCACAAAATACGATGAAGTTTATGGATGTAACTGTTATGGCCTCAAATCTGCGTCCTGACGCCCTCTCTCATCAAAGTTCGTGGCCATGGGATGTTGTCCTGTACTAACAATTTTGTAAACCTCAAGTTTTGCTGCCAAAGATGCAACTGATGATGTTTCTTAGCTACTGCCAAACTAGGAGTCAGTTTCCATTGCTTGGCTAATGTATATCTAGGATAAGTCATTGTAAATTTTTTTTTTGAAAGGCACGTAACCCCAAGAAGCTGACACATGTGGGAGTTGAACTCAAGACCTCCTTTAGAAATAGGTCATTGTATTAATTTTATTTTCCCCAATTGAAATTGAATGGTTATATATAGTTGGTTGGGTACTTGTGCGCTTACGTAAAATTTGGGTGGATGTTTTTTGATTAAATAATAATAAGCTACATATTGATTGATTTTGGAAATGTTAGCTGAGCAAGTTTGTGGTGCAAATGGATCAATTCTGCAGGGTGTTTCTTTCCAGCAGATCTATATCATTTTGATTTTTGTGTTTATGGTTGTTTTATGGTAGATATATATGAATATATGATTCATTGGTGATATATGTTTCTTGTATGACAGCTTATCTCATTGTAGTTCCATTTTGCTACATTTATAGGTTAAAGCCAGTTGTTGTCATATATGTTTTATTTTATATTTAGCTAAACTTTTTTTATATAAATTAATACAAAGTCATATTTTAGGAGCTAATTTTTTTTAATACAGAGACACACACAGATATATATATATATATATATTATATAGATTCAAGATCAATGGGGTACCATGTTAGACTAGAGTACCGGGGAACTATTTATAGCCAATCATTTATCATTAAATAAAATATAAATTTTGCTTAAAATTCTTTCCCACATTAATTAGTGTTGGGGGTAAAATTGGTATTGAAAATTTTAAATTAGAATCGAAGATTCTGTGTATCTCATGAAAATTTCCATTTAAGTTAGTGTCATTCCTTACACCCATACTGAACATGTGCAATGATGACACACCATAAATCTTGGTTTATCACCAAAATGGAACTCATCGACTACACACACCATAAACCACGATTGAACATGTTCAATACCGTCAATATTGGTTAATCACCAAAAGGGTTAACAGCGACTAAAAACACAATAAACCCCGATTGCACATGTTCAATAACGTGTATATGAAATTGAACCTTCACGAACGGTTTGATGAAAATAATAAATACACCTCCGGTTGAACATGTTCACTAAAACCCATTGTCAATTCCGATTGAACATGTTGACTAAAACCCATTGTCGAATTCGATTGAACATCTTCACTAAAACCCATTTGGAAATTTATTAAAGATATTGTTATGGAAGTAGATCCCTATAATTAAGGGATTTATTAATTTATTAGTTGTCATCTATTAATTAAGATAAACCTAATATTACCCTTTTTTACTTATAACCAAACATGGGTGGACTCCGATTTTCCAGTCTAACATGGTACCCCATTGATCCCGACCCTACGCACACACATATCCCATCTCTATGGGATTGGGATTTGATGCAGTTGTTGTTGTATATATGTATATATATAAGTATACAAAAGAAATAAACTCACTGATCTAGCTTTTAGTATTTAGCGCCATCCCTTATCAATAATTCTATAGTCAGTTCTCAGCTACTTCTGTAAAAGAACAACACCACTTATCAATAGCTTGGAAGCCAGCAGGTAAGTTAGGGCATGCAGCATGCTGAGGTATATGGATGTGCAAAGGTCCTCATGGCCCTTCCTACAAGGTGCCTAGGCAAGGCACACCTTCTAGAGAGAAATGTGAAAAAATGTATGTATATATGTACTCAAGTAGTCAAGGATGTACATTCTTAATCTATATTTCATATTTTTGACTATTATAGAAGTGTTAACATTCAAACAATAAAGCCAATAAAACGTGTGGATTCCTTTGTATTGTTGTTTTTTATGTGTACTCGTTAGTCGTCATACTATTTATGTAAGCATCTATGATTCACTTCATATCCCTTTTACTCTTTCTAAGTCTGTCTATAATCTGAATATATCGTAATTGTCATCATTGTATTCGTTACCTTTGTTTGAATTTTAATTGTATTATAGGAAGCTACAACAAAAGGTAGAATTGAGGAAATTTTAAGCGTGAACGAAATTGAGAGGATGACAGTTCAAGAGCTTAAAACGAAACTGAGGTAAAACTGACTATAAATTATTTCTTAGAATTTTATCTTTAGCATGTCATTATCGAGTTAAAACGGAAGAAACAGCAGGATATGTTTTATCACCCTGTATGATTAATGCATCATGGTTCATACCATAGAGGTGATAAAATTGGTGCGGCGGGTTGGGTGACAAGTCTGATTTTTTAATATCTTTTTTTAAACAATAAATATATAATGTGCTAAATGCCTAAATGTGATGTTTTTTTAAGAGAACAATTTTAGGAGGTTGTATGCATTAATAATGCACCTTTGGCTGCCTTCGACCAGCTTCCCTTTTAGTTCATTCTTATTTGACTCCTTAGAGTGAAAACATAACCCAAATCAATCAGTCATAAGTAAATCCCAATTACATTAACGCTGGCCAAAATGTAATTTTGAAAAGCAAGCCAGAGAAAACCGTCATTGGTCCAAACTGCCACCTCTACTTTATGATAATGTTATGAGGTTTTTTATTTGTAGGAGCATGGGGATCCCACCAAAAGGTCCTAAACGTGATCTCATAGATGCTCTGAAGAAATGCGTTTCGGAACAAGATGATGGTACCGTTATACTAGTCATGAACTCATTGAATTATTCATTACGATTTTTTTATAAAATCTTTCGATCATCTAGTTTTGACTTTTGTTAGGGTAATTCTAAGCTTTTATTTGCTTGATAAGGCTTATTTATGTTCTATTACATAAAGATTCTCAGGAGATGGTTGATAGAAACTCCACAAAAGTGAATCAAGTTGATGGTGAAAAAAGTTCCAAAAGGAAGGCAAAGAATTCAGCTGTTGAAGATCATTGTGAGGTTACGAATGCAGTTTCCGTAGAGAAAAGGATAAAGAAACAAACAAAAGTAACCACAGCAGATCTAAACATTACTGTGGAGGCTTGTGGGCATAAACAGGTGAAGGTTGCAGATACGTCTAAAGATAAAAACAATACCAAGAAAGAGGCCACTCTTAACACCAATAAGGTGTCAGGTACCTCTTTAATCTACATCTACCGTGTTCCCGTGCTGTTTTAATTAGAACAACTTTAACCTTAACGTTTGGTTGATATGATGTAAAGTGGAATGTATAATACATGCTATGGGATAATCTCTATAACATAATACAGTAGTCTTCATATTACAAGGAAGGCATTTAGGTGGTTCTATTTTAGGTATATACAGCGATAAGTTCAAATTTGAAAATCATAATGACTACCTACAATCTTGTAAAATAGAGCCCTAAATAAGGAATTTAGGCCCCTGATTGGGCTAAGGTACAGCTTAGAGATCTTTACGTTGGCTGTGTAATTTCTCACAATTAGAAGTTAGCCAGTTAGGCCCGTTAGAAGTTTACTGCTTTTCCCCTGCCATCCATGAACTTATCTGCTAGTTATTGTATCTGCTCCACATCATTATTTGAGTTAGGACAAGTCAAACTTGAATTTAGATTGAGAATGTTTTCAGGTAAAAAACCTGCGGGCACAGGAAAGGGCATTGCATCTGAGATTGTTTCAGACAATATTGAAACGTCTATTACGGTGGATATATCTCAACATCAAAGTGAACCTTGGACTGTTCTTGCTCACAAGAAGCCACAAAAAGAATGGATACCTTACAATCCTAGAACAATGAGGTCGCCTCCACTTACTCGTGATATCAAACATATGAAGCTAATGTCTTGGAATGTTAATGGTTTGAGGGCTTTGCTAAAGTTAGAGAGCTTTTCTGCACTAGAACTTGCAAACAGAGAAGATTTTGATGTACTTTGCTTACAAGAAACAAAATTGCAGGCAAGGTACCTTTCTTTGATGTCTTCAGTTTCTAGAAATGAACTGTTTACATGCATCATTAATATTATTAGTACAAGAATCATTTTTTTGACAGATAACTAGAATGATTTTCATTGCTGAAACTCTTCTGTAGTCCATGCATGAGAATACTCAGATTAATTTGTGAAATGAGGGGAAGCTTTTTTCCTCAGTAATTAAAGTGATTCTTTGTGAACGTTGGACGTTTCTTGCATAGAGATAGAGCTGCCTAGAAGTTGATCTTTTGTCCGAATTCCGAAATTAACTGATCTTTCTGGACTAAGTATGTATATTACATGTAAGTCTTTTCTAGGGGTGTGCAAAACTTGGTCCTGAGACTGACAAAACATAAGAACTAAACCAGGACTGAAATTACAAACATGTTAGGTTCAGTTCTTGGTTTTACAATTTTTTTAATTAACAAATTGGCGTTATGATCAGTCTCCGATTCAAGATTTTAAATAAACTGGTTCTTGGTTTGATCCAATTCGATCTAAAAGTGGAACTGACCCGGGTATGTATTTCGATCATAGTTCGGTTTGGGACCAAACTTTATCTAACTGAATCAGTTTATATCATATTGGATTTTGGTTCAACTATAATTAAACTTTCAATTTTGGTTCAATTACAGTTCGGTTTGGTTTTGGCCTGACGCACACACACCCCATGTCCTTTCCGTAGGATTCAAACTAGTATAGGTTACTTCTTGGATTACGGCAAAGGTATTATTCCTGTCCATACGGAAAAAAAAATTTATATCAAAATTTGTGATTAGTGTTCTAAAAATGTTTTTCAAAAGAGATTTTGCTTTTATCTTAGATTAAATTGAGTATATAAATGTCTAGATGGCCAGAATACAAAGTGCTAGACAAAGCCGTACAGTGAATACCATAAATAAATACATCTGAATCGTATAACTATCAGTGTATTATCCAATCATATCTTTCAACAATTTCAGGATACGTTGACCACCACACCCTATGCACTATGTATTATTGTTTTAGCTAATTGCTTTTCTTCTTCTCAAAGCAGGAGAAAGATGTAGAGGCAATCAAACAACGTCTTTTGGAAGGATACGACAATAGCTTCTGGACTTGTAGTGTCTCGAAGCTTGGTTACTCTGGTACTGCAATTATCTCTAGGGTATGCTCACTCCTAAAGATCTTTTTACTAGTGAACTATCTCATAAATATTACTCAGTTATGATCAAATATCATTCCTTTACACTTTATCTTCTTGAAATTTGTGTCATTCTGGTGCCTAAATTACGTCTTGCATTCTTGCGTGACAGATACCACCACTTTCTGTCAGATATGGACTTGGCATTTCAGACCATGATACTGAAGGAAGGCTTGTGACAACTGAATTTGATTCATTTTATCTAATAAGTGGATATGTTCCTAATTCTGGTGATGGTCTTAAAAGGCTGGTAAAAACACTCTTTGCAGCATCTTTTCAATTTCTTATCATTTATGTACCGATTTTTGTGACCTTAAACTAATCGTCTGCCGTCTTATCTAGTCATACAGGATAACCGAGTGGGATCCTAGTCTTAGCAATTATGTGAAGGTAATTCTATATACATCTCCATAATTTTTAACCTTAGTCAGTGATGTAATGAGCTTTTGTTGCGTCTTCAATCTTATCATATTCTGGTGGTAGCGTCTTTATAAGTTTATAATTCTTAAATATCATGCATTGACTGTTTGCGTTCCATCCAACATACAGGAGCTGGAGAAGTCAAAACCCGTCATCTTAACGGGTGATCTGAACTGTGCTCATGAAGAAATAGACATATTCAATCCTGCTGTAAGATATAATTCCCTTCCACTTTATAAACCGTGAATGGTGCTTTAGAGGCCTAAACGTCTAGTAACAAATATGTATAGATTTTGAGGTAGATACAGACTACTCAAATTGTGAATGCGTTATAGTAAAATTTAAATTTGTGATGTGAGAACTTGTTAATTGTAATATCTTTGATGGTGAATTTTGTTTCACTTGATTTGGAGAATTGGTTGACACTTGTGTTTGTTTTTGTACAATCAATCATTGTAAGGAAATGGAAATTCTTTTCTAGCCTTGCCAACTAATTTTGGATTAATATCATAAGCTGGATAAAGAACTCACCTTGTTCATTGTTTCATCATCGCCTTCTCTATAGGGAAACAAGCGAAGTGCCGGTTTTACGATCGAGGAAAGAACATCATTTGAGGAAAATTTCCTTAAAAAGGGTTTTGTTGATACTTTCAGGAAACGTCACCCCAATGTTGTTGGCTACACTTACTGGGGTTTTAGACACGGTGGGCGAAAGGCGAATAAAGGTACTTTGGTCCTTTTAGTTCATATATCATATATAACCAAAATTCCTTTTTTTTGTAATATATTACAATGCTATCATATGTCTTACATGATATAGTTAAATAGCAAATTTATTCATTGACCAATAATAAGTGAAACAAACTATCGAAATGCGCATCCGGCGTGTAGCTTAGTTGGAGAGTGAACTGGAAAATTGACCGAGCCTAAGGTTAGGGGTTTGAGGTGGAGTAGTAGCAAAGCTGCTCCCTTGAATCTGTTGGACTCCCTAGTGTTACCTTACCTATGGGTGTGTTCGATTTACCTCTCACGTGATGGGTCTGGGGCGGTTTGGCATGGGCCAGTTAGGGTTGCCGGTACGTCAATCTTTGACCCAACCTAACTATCGAAATGCTCGTATTTCAATGGAGTTAATAGTTTTGGAAGTACTTTGGATTTTTCATTGGATGTACGAAGTTCTTATTGTTTTATTCTCACTGTTTGATATATCAAATACAGGGGTTGGTATGTTAATTCTAGGGTTGTAAACTCGTTTAAAGTAATAAAGCTCGAGCTCCAGCTGGGCTTGTGATTGATTTTATAGGAGCTTGTATGCTAAAATTTTAAGTAATTTTATTGTATTATATCTTATATTTATATAAAGCGTTTAAGCTCACGATCCTAAATGAGCTTAATACGTGAGGCTCAGGATTTAACTCGTATAACTTGATGCTTTTAACGATTCGAGCTCGAGTAGCTCACGAAGCTCAGCTCACTTACATCTCTAGTTTTAGTTTATTCTGATTTGTGTATGAACATGCATGATCATATTTCTGCTTCGACTTATGTTTTGAATGCCAACTTTTTGAACAGGATGGAGGCTTGATTACTTTCTTGTATCAGAATCGATTGCAGATAACGTCCATGATTCCTACATCCTCCCCGATGTTACAGGTAGTGATCACTGTCCAATTGGGCTTGTCCTTAAGCTTTAATATGATCTTTCTTTCAGAAGAAAAGTCAAGAGGAATCACATTTTCGATGATGCGGAACCAAAGCATTAGGTTGTGATTGTCTCTTGTGAAATCCCAATGCTTTTGTAAGTCTTTTCCTTTTGCATTTTGTGTTGATATCTGAACTTAAATTAGTTAATCTCATCATTCCCTTATTATTAACTCAAACTGCTGATTTGGTTAGCTACTAAACCGGGAAAAGTAAAATTCAAAGCTTTTGTTGATGGGAGGTGATTTGTACACAACAGATTTTCTTCATACAGAATAATTCTATAAAAAAGACTATTTTACCCTTATTATAAGAGGATAAAATGTAAAGTTGATGATAGTTATATTAAGGGTAGAATAGTATATTTATATGAAATTGTTATGTACGGAGAAAAGTTGTTGTGTACAAATCACCTCTTTTTGTTAATGGTTGGTTACCTATTTTAGTAAGAGAACTTTTACATAGGGAAAGGATGAAATTCCTTCATCCTTGTATATTAAGACCAAGTGCTAATGCAGTGGTGTGTAACGAGACAAAACTTGGTCGTACTAGTGCCATACTGAAACCGAATGTGAGAAAGTTGTTTCCGTCTAGTCGTCTACCGTACTGTATGCCCTCTCGGTTTGGTATAGTGTTAATTCATTCATGTTTAAAGTTCTCATGGAATTTGATGGAAAGTCATTTGAAACAATAAGGGCAAAAAGAGTCGAATATCATGTTAAATTAATCTCGTTAGTCGTTAGACCTTATGTCTAATTCGGGGTATGCTCTTGTTTTTAGCTCTAATACCTTATTAATCTCTAACGTCTTATTAATCTCTAATGCCTAATTCGGTCGGAAAAAGGGGCATGCAGTTAGGGGTGTAATCGAGTCGAGTCGATTATCACCAAGCTCGAGCTCGAACTCGACAATAAAACTCGAGCTCGAAGCTCGACTAGAGCGAGCCTTAGTTTTGAAACTCGAGCTCGACTCAATAAACTACTTGATACTATCGAGTTCGACTCAACTCGGCTCGATATATAAATACAAAATATTCAATCTAATTTTATCCCAACAACAGACAAGAAGAGTAAAAATATTAGAATGTAACTTTAGTTCTAAGATTATATAGTTTGATTCATAAGAAAGTGATAAAAATATAATATTACAAAGTTGAATGGTAAAAATATAAACTTGTAAACTTAAGCTCGATTAGGCTCGTGAGCCTATCGAGTAGGCTACTTTAATACTCGAGCTCGACTTGGTTACTACTCGAGTAGCTCGAGCTCGAGTTCGGCTTGATTAACTGTGAGTTGATTTCAAGTTTTATGAGTCGATCCCGAGTAAATCACAAGTTGTCTCATCTCGTTTACACCTCTGCATGCAGTTAATCTGAATATTAAGTTGCACTGATATATAAAACAAGCAAGATATAAAGATAATTAAAGGGTATTTGGTGATTTGTCATAGTTATATTTATGGGTTAATTGCGTCAAAAGGTAACCTAGTGTGAGTTTTTTTTAGGGGAAATTGCGCAAAAAACTCTAAGTTGGATCATTTTTGCGATTAAAACCCCCAACCATTTTTCATTGCACAAAAAACCTCCAACCGGTTAAAACTTTGTAAATTTGGGTTTTTTTTCAAAAAATCAGACTTGCAACCGGCTAAACCGGTTGCAACTTGATGACGTGTAAAATTTTCAAATAGATTTTTGCGTAAAAAACCCCCAACTTGTTTAGTTTTTTCAATTAAAACCCAAATCAATTTTCATTTGATAAAAAACCTCCAATCAAAAAAGAAAATTAAAATTGAGTCTTCACTTATTGCATTTTGATGACATTGATATTTATTAAATTTTTATTTATTAAACAAAGAATTCGTATCCAAATGAAATCTCCACCCTCTAGGCTCTAGCGAACACTACTGCTCTGGCTGATCATATTCAGAAGCTGAAATGGAACATAAATAAACGAAATTTAAATAAAACTTAACCTAAAAATGTAACTCGTGATTACAAAATGAAATCGACTCCATCGGTACAATTGAAGTTAAAATTCAAGATTAAACGGCAAAAGTTAATTGAACATATATACATAAAATAAACAACACCGAACATAAAGAGAGGATATAATAATCGGAGTTGCCGGAGGTAGAGGAGAAGAGTAACGATAAATATGATTGTTGGTTAGAGGTGAGAAAAAAAATAGTTAAGGGTTTTATTCGAAAAAGTCGTCAATTTTGGGGTTTTTATGCAAAAATTCAGTTTAAGAATTATCCATGTAGTGCCACATAGGCGCCACGTAAGTCGGGTTGCCACGTGGACGCCACGTGTGTGCCATGTAAGCATAGCAACCTATTATAACAGGTAACGTCCTAATTTCAAAAGGTTTTACCGGTTAGAGGTTTTTTGTGCAACAAAAAATGGTTAGGGGTTTTAATCACAAAAATGGTCCAACTTTAAGGTTTTTTACGCAAATTTCCCTTTTTTTTATTTGGGTAACATACTAAATTTTTTCTAATTAAGGTAACATATTTCCAAATCAAGTCAATCAAGGTAACTATATCGGATTGAAAGGAAAAAATACTGACGTGACAGTTTCTTTGTCCAGTCAGCATTTTTTTTTTTTTCTAGAAATGACAGTTTAACAGTTATATGTTATATGATGTGCACTGTTTTGTGTAATTTAAAAGTACTTTTTGATAATATCTTGCTATTTTGAGCAAATTTGAAAATAATTAAGCAATATTAGAAATAAAAAAAAACTGATGACTGCATAAACCGTCATGTCAGTAATTTTTACCTTTCAATCCGATACAGTTATCTTGATTGACTTGATTTGGAAAGTATGTAACATCACATAGAAAAAAATTTAGTATGTTACCCAAATTGAAAAAAACAGTGACAATAAATAAAAAAATAATGACCCATTTCGATTGGAAAAATTAAAAACTGGAACGATTTGTATTATTTTGTTTGTAGAAATTAAAAAAAGGATGATTCGTAGTTTTCTCGTTTGGAAAATTTAAAAATTAGAATGATTCGTAGTATTTTTTTGTCATATTATATATAGTTGTGAATAAATAATCGAATATTACCTAACCGTAAATATTCAGAATATATATTAAAAAATTTATAAGGTTACGAAGAAATAAAAATTATAAATAAATAGATTTAATAAAATTAAAAAAAAATAGTTACTAAATGTAGTACTAATATAATTAAGTAAACTTTAAATAAATGAATAATAATAAAATAAATAGAAACTAAAATTTTATTATAAACTTTCACAACAAAATTTGAAACATTAATTGGATTTATTTTGGTGTTTATGAAATCCTAGAAAACTTAATAAAATATAAAAAATTAGGTTTTTAATTTGATACATTATTATTATTGATAAAAATATGAAAAGATATAAGTAATTTTGATAACTGAAAAGTTATGACCGTGTCAGATTATTATTAGAGTAAATTACAAAAATGGTCCCTGTGGTTTGATCGAAATTATGGATTTGGTATCTGGTCTTTAAAAATTGCATAAATGGTCCCTCAAAATACTATTTGCTTGCAAAAATGGTCTCTCTTTCTCATAACTTATTTTAAATGACGGTTTTGCCATTTTCTCAATAACATTTTTGGTCCCTCAACTATGTAATTTATTTTCATTTTTAGTCCTTTTCATAATTTTTAGTTTTGTTTAAGTTTTAAATATTAATTTAAAAAGTTAGTTAATATTATTTATACATTTTTAATTTTATAATATATTTATTCTTATTTATTTAAGATTATCCCGTTAGAATATTTAATTTATTTAATTTATGTTTTTTATATTCAATTTAAATATCAAACATTTATTTATCTTATGTTTCATTTGTTAAAATAGTTATACATTTTTATCTTTATATATATATTTTTAATTATTTCATTACGTTAATATACTTTGATTTAGTTATAATTTTTAAGAAAGTATATCAACTAAGGGTTTTATTAATTTTGATTTAAATATCTTTTTTTAATATGTTTGGATTCAATTTAATATTTATTTCTTTTTATTTCAATATTGAGTTATATTAATACGTCTCAATTTAAATTTAGTGTTGATTCATTTGTTTAAGTATTTGTTACTTATTACATTTTAATTTAATCATAATTTCTAATAAAAATATAAAAACCTAACATCTTAATGTAACAAAATAATCATAATAAAAGGAATAAAGCAGTAAAATGTGTTACAAAAAAATATTTAAATCAAAATTAAAACATCAAAATAATTGGAATAAAACGATAGCATGAGCGCAACAATATATAACAAACTGGTTATATTAGACTATCCCTAAGTTTATATTGTTTTTATAAAAATTATAATTAAGTAGATAATATTAACATAATAAATAGTTAGATGCAATTGTATAAAAGATAAAAACGCATATATATTTTTACAAATAAAACGTAAGATAAGTAAAATTTTAATAAATAAATTGGATATATAAAAGAGACGTAAATCAAATAAAGTTAAATATAGAAATAAGGATAATATTAATAATAAAATAAATAAATAATTAAAAAAATAAAATATTTAAGAAAAAAGTAAAAAATTATGATAAGGACTAAAACTGAAAATAAATTACATAAATGAGGGACCAAAATTGTTATCATGAAAAGGGCAAAACCGTCATTTAAAAAAGTTAAGAGAAAGAAGGACTATTTTTGCAAGTAAATAGTGTTTTTAGGGACCATTTATGTAATTTTTAAAGACCAGGGACCAAATCCATAATTTTGACTAAAGCACAGAGACCGTTTTTGTAATTTACTCTTATTATTATTATTAATTATACCTAGAGTAAATTACAAAAATGGTCCATGTGGTTTGCTTAAAATTATGGAAATGATCATTGGTCTTTAAAAATTGCATAAACGGTCCCTCAAAACACTATTTACTTGCAGAGATGGTCCCTCAATCCTTTCACTTTTTCTAAATGATGATTTTGCCCTTATTCTCAAAATCAATTTTGGTCCCTATAGTATATAATTAGGTTTGGTGTTAGGCATTTTTATAATTTTTTCTTTTGGTTTTTGAATTTTAAATGCTAATTTAATAAAATGTGATTTAATTATTTTATTTAAATTATTTTTTATATATATTTTATTTGTTAAAATATTTATACGTTATTATATTTTTATACGTTACCAACTAACTATTTCATTGCGTTAACATATTTTGATTTGATTATTATTTTAGAATAAAATATATAAATCTAGGGTTTTATTTGTTTTGATTAAAATATTTTTTTACGTAAATATATTTTGTTTTAAATTTAGTATTTTTTTCGTTTTGATTTACATATTTTGGTACATTAATCCGTTTCAATTGAACTTAGTATTTTATTTGTTCAGTTCTAACTAATTTGTTATATTAATAAATTTTGATTTAACTATAATTTTTAATAAAACTATGTCGACTTGACATTTTATCCGTTTTGATTTAAATATATTTTTGTGTTAATATATTTCAATTCATTATAACTTTAAAGATAATATATAAAGTTTGCGTTTTATTTGTTTTTTGCTTAAATATTTTGTCACGTTAATACCTATCGATTTGATTATAATTTTTAGCGTTTTGGTTTGTATACTTCTTTATATACGTTTTGGTTTGTATATTTTGAAATGCATTTATATTTATACGTATGTATGTTCTGAATAAAACGTATATATGTAACACCCGAGATCTAGCAGCAGGTACGTGTAATTTATTTATTGGCTTTAAGAGTTGTCTCAATGAGTTGGTGAATTTTAATTGATTAATTGCACGTGAGTTAGTAAAGTAGATTGCTATTACGTGTAATTTTAATCGGTTGAGATGATAACCGGTCTAGTAGTAATTGGGAATTTGGGGTTGTTTTAATGAGTTAATTGACATTCTAAACCCAAGTCGTTAATTTGAGATTAATTGGGTTAACGAGTGTTTACCTAATGATTAATGAGTACCGTACCCGTTTTGATTGAGTTCGGGACCGGAAACGTATATATACATCTCTTTAGGCTTCCTTTCCTTCATTTCATTGAAATTCAAGAGTGTATATGTGTGTGATCAGCTAAGGGCCAGAGAAAGGATCAAGGGAAATCAAATCAGCAAGCCATAATCAGAATATTGAGATTTCATCACTTCTTCAACTTGGAGACTAAAATAAATCTAGCAAGAAGGAGGTGAATCAAGGTTAGAAGCTATTGTTAAATGAGTTAAATTGTAGTATTTAGTAGTTGTAATGAGTTGGGGGTCGGTTTATAGCCCCTGTAGCATGAGAAATCGAATTGGAATTCAACTCCATGGCTGAACAGAAAACAGAGCAGGCCCTGCTCTGTTCGTCGCCGCATCGCGGCCGTGCTCATCTGGTCGCGCCCGCGATCAGGATGAGGCGGCTAAGGGTGATCGTTGGCGGTGGGATCGCGCCCGCGCTCCCTGACCGCGGCCGAGACCGCGATCGTGGCCGTGCTCCGGGCCGCGCTCGTGGGTCTAAGTCCAATAGCTGATGTCGAGTTCGTAAATGTTAGTAATATAGTCGTTATGAGTTCCGTAGCTAGTCGTTACAGTGTAGTTGTGTTTATTGTTGCCAGGATTTCGTAGCTAAGCCTGGGACTTGTAGAGACTGTCGTTGATAGCGGGACTGTAGTCGTGCTTCAGGTGAGTTACTTACTTTGTTGTTTATTATCCGGGCCCGATGTGGATCCTTTTATACGTTGACATTTGTTAGCACAGAGCAGAGCACATGGATCGCGCGTATTGTTGCTATACGCAGAGTAGAGAGGCCTGTTGGGTCATTCCCAACTCAGTGGACCTGACATCCCACTACTTTGTGGAGTGGGCTATGCAGGCTGTGCCGGGTCGCTCCCGATGAGGCGTTAGGCAGTTGAGGCCGGCCGCACGTTGATTATTAGTCGTTATATTGTGCTAACTATTTTATAAACTGTTTTAAAGTTGTTTATAGTAACTCACCAGCTTTCCGCTGACCGTTGTTTTAACTGTGGATCTCAGGTACGAGGACTGAGGCTAGGGATACAGTGGGCAGTAGCCGAGACCCGCCACGTGGACAGTAGTTAGTGACTACTTTCGTAAGTAGTCTTGTTATTTTGTGGTTTGGCTTATGAGCCAATGACTTCTGGATGACTGTAACTTATACTTACGTTGTGGTTGACTGACATTACCGACGGGGTTGGTTCCCGTCCCGCGTTGCTTTATGCTTGATGATAATGTTGGTAGTAATTAGCTGTTTGACCCTTGATGATGTTGTCTATGATTGGATGATGTGGACTATAAGTCCCATGTGGCATTAGTCGTAAAAAGTAGGGTGTTACAATATATGTTTCGTTACATACATTTCGAAACTTATATAACGAAATATAAAAACCAAAACGTGCAGATGGAAATATACGAACAAAACATTAAAAATTATAATTAAATCGATAGGTATTTTAACGTGACAAAATATTTACGCAAAAACAAATAAAATGCTAAGTTTATATATATCATTTTAAAAAATTATAATTAAGTTGAACGTGCTGAAACAAAAAAATATTTAAATCAAAACGAATCAAATGTTAAGTCGGCATAGTTTTGTTAAAAGCTACAATTAACTCAAAATGTATTAGTGTAACAGAATAATTAGAATAGAACAAATAAACTACTAAGTTTAATTAAAACGGATAAATGTAGCAAAATATGTGAATCAAAACTAAAAAAAAGACTACATTTAATTTGAAAGGTATTATTAATGTAATAAAATATTTTAATCAAAACAAATAAAATTCTAGATTTAAATATTTTTTCTAATATTATAATAAAATTAAAATATGTTAACACAATGAAATTGTTAGTTGTTAACTTATAAAAATATAAAAATGTATAAATAATTTTAAAAAAATGAATGTAAAATAAATAAATTGAATATATAAAAGAGAATTAAAATAAGCGAATTAAATAAAAATATTTAAATCATATTTTATTAAATTAACATTTAAAATTCAAAAACAAAAATAGGAAATTATGAAAAGAGTAAATTACAGAAATGATCCCTGTGGTTTGTTCAAAATTATGGAAACGGTCCCTCAACTTTCAAACTTGCAGTGACGGTCCCTCAAACCACTTTTACTTGCAGAATTGGTCATTCGGTTTCTAAATTTTTAAAAATGACGATTTTGCCCTTCTGTTAATTACAAGTTTGGTAATTTGAATTTTGGTCCCTTTTCTTAATTTTTCATTTTTTGTTTTAAATTTGAAATAATAATTTAATAATTTATGATTTTGATTCATTATTAATTATATTATTACTATTATTCTCATCATCATCATCATCATCATCATCATCATTATCTATTTATTTTGTAAAATAAATCTATATTTCTTTAGTAAAAATTATTTTTATTTATATACTTAATTAGTCAAGTTATGCGTCTTTTTATGTATTCAATTTATTTATTAAAGTTTTATTTATTTATCTTTTATTGGTTAAACTATTTGTATAATTTTATCATTTATACTTTTCCATCAAACTATTTCATTACGTTGATAAATTTTGATATGTAAATTTTGATTTAAATTTACTAATTCATTACGTTTTGATTTAAGTTTACAAATAATTTGTATGTTTTTATTTAGATTTATTATTTTATTTGTTTGGTTTTAAAAAAATGCCTTAAATTACTAATATATATTAAAAATAAATAATTTTACAAATCATTTTATAAATAAACAAATAATATTTTTTTAATTAGAATTATAGATAAAGTACATATAAGATATAATTTGAATGTAGATTTAAATCTTATCTATTTATTAATATTTAATGATGTAAAAATAATATATTGTATTAATATTTTATATTTAGTAATCTTTCTAGATATTAGAAATAATGAATAATATTTATCTTTTAGTTTATTTTATTTAAAATAATATATTTTGTTACGTTAATACGTTTTGATTTAAATTTATTATTAAATTTTTTTAAATTTAATATTTTGTTATGCATATACGCTTTGATTTCAATATAGTGTTAAATCTTTTTGATTTACAAGTTTTGTTTATACATTAATATGTTTTATTCGTTTTCACTTAAATATTTTAATTTTCACTTAAGTATTAACGTAGCAAAATTTTAAATCAAAACAAATAAAATAATAAATTGAAATCAAAATGTACTGACATAACAAAATATTTAAATCCAAACAAATAAAATAATAAATTTAAATAATAACTTATTAGCGTAACAAAATATTTAAATCAAAAATAATAATTAGCAAACTTAATCAAAACGTAATGAATTAGTAAATTTAAATCAAAATTTACACAAATTCAAAATTATTGAAAGTAATTAAATAGTTTGATGGAAAGTATAAATAATAAAATTATACAAATAGTTTAACGAATAAAATATAAATAAATAAAATTTTAATAAATAAATTGAATACATAAAAAGATGCATAACTTAACTAATTAAGTATATAAATAAAAATATTTTTTAGTAAAGAAATATAGATTTATTTTACAAAATAAATGGGTAAAAATAATAATATAATTAATAATTAATCACATAAGTTATTAAATTATGCTTTCAAATTTAAAACCAAAAATGAAAAATTAAGAAAGGACCAAAATTGAAATTACCAAACTTGTAATTGAAAGAATGACAAAATCGTCATTTTTAAAAAATTTAGAAACAGAAGGACCAATTCTGCAAGTAAAAAGTGGTTTGAGGGACCGCCACTGCAACTTTGAAAGTTGAGGGACCGTTTCCATAATTTTGAACAAACCACAGGGACCATTTCTGTAATTTACTCTTATGAAAATGACAAACCATAACTAATTCAACTCTATAGGGACCAAAATTGAATTTGAGAATAATGGTAAAATCGTCATTTAGAAAAAGTCAAGAGTTTGAGGGATCATTTCTGCAAGTAAATAGTGTTTTGAGGGACCATTTATGCAGTTTTTAAAGACCAGGGACCATATCTATAATTTTGATCAAACCACAGGGACCATTTCTGTAATTTACTCTTATACCTATTTATTTTTTCAAAATAAATCTATATTTATTAATTAGAAATTATTTCTGCTTATATACTTAATTAGTTAATTTATGTCTTTTTTATGTATTCAATTTATTTATTAATGATTTGTTTATTTATATTTATTGGTTAAACTATTTTTATATTTTTGTCATTTATACTTTTCTATCTAACTAATTCATTACGTCAAAATTCATTACATTACGTTCATAAATTTTGATTTTATATAAATTTCGGTTTAAATTTACTAATTCATTACGTTAATAAAATTTGATTTAAGTTTACTAATTTATTGTTTTTGATTTAAATATGTTGTTACACTAATACGTTTTGATTAAATTTATTATTGTATATTTGTTTTTTTTAAATATTTTGTTATGCCAGTACATTTGATTTCAATTTAGCATTTCATTCATTTTGATGTACAATTTTGCTATGTTAATGCTTAAGTTAAAAAAGAAAAAAATATTTTAGTGAAAACGAATAAAACGTATTAGCGTACAAAAGTGTAAATCAAAACGATTAGAATACTATATTTAAATCAAAACGTATCGGCATAACAAAATATTTAGATTTAAAATAAAAAAAATACTAAATTTAAATCAAAATATATTAACGTAACAAAATATTCAAAGTCGATAGTTATAAAGTATTAAATTTAAAATTGAAATGTATTAGCCAAACAAAAAATTTAATTTAAAACGAACAAAAACCTAAATTATATAAATATTTCAAAAAATCATAATTAAATCAAAATATATTAAGATAATTAAATAGTTAAATGAAAAAGTATAATAATAAAATTATACAAATAGGTTAACAAATGAAATATAAAATAAATAAATTAAATACATAAAAGAGACATGAATTAACTAAATTAAGTAGATAAATGAATATAAATTTTAATAAATAAATATAAAGTTATTTTAAAGAAAAGATATATATTATAATTTTTTAAATAAAAAATTAAGTCATAAATTATTAATTTAATAATTCAAAGAGTAAATTACAGAAATGGTCCCAGTGGTTTGTTCAAAATTATAAAAACGGTCCGTCAATTTTCAAAGTTGCAGTGACGGTTCGTCAAACCACTTTTTATTTGCAGAATTCGTCTTTCTGTTTTTAAAATTTTTTAAAATGACAATTTTGTCATTCTCTCAATTACAAGTTTGGTAATTTCAGTTTTGTTTCTTTTTCTCAATTTTTTATTTTTGGTTTTAAATTAGGAAGTTTAATTTAATAAATTATAATTTGATTTATTATTAAATATATTATTATTATTATTATTAATTATACCTATTTATTTTATAAAATAAATCTATATTTAATCACTAAAAATTATTTTTATTTATATACTCAATTAGTTAATTTATGCATCTTTTTAAGTATTCAATTTATTCATTAAAGTTTATTTATTTATATGTTATTGGTTAAACTAATTGTATAATTTTATTATTTATAGTTTTCCATCATACTGTTTTATTACGTTAATAAATTTTGATTTAATTGTACTAATTCGTTACGTTTTAATTGAAGTTACTAATTTATTACTTTTTATTTAAATATTTTGTTACGCTAATATGTTTTTTTTTAATTTATTATTTTATTTGTTTGGATTATTACGTCAGTACGTTTTGATTTTAATTTATTATTTTATTTGTTTTGATTTAAAATTTTGCTACGTTAATACTTACATAAAAATTAACAAAATATTTAAGTGATAACGAATAAACATATTAATGTATTAACTTGTAAATCAAAAGATTAAACTACTATATTGAAATCAAAACGTATTGGCATAACAAAATATTAAAATTAAAAAAAAATACTAAATTTAAATCAAAAGGTAATAACGTAACAAAATTTATTATTTTAAATAAATAAACTAAAAGATAAATATATTTAATTATTTCTAATATCTATAAAGGTTAATTAATGTAAAATATAAATACAATATATTATCTCTTACATCTTTAAATACTAATAAATAGATAAGATTAAAACCTACTTCCAAATTATTTCTTATATTGTAACATCGCACTTTTGGGACGGGGACGTGGAATTATGTGATTGGGTTGATTATAGTATTATAATTGAGTTGGGCCAATTATTGAGTTTTTCGTGGAAGCGTCACGTGATAAGATTTTTGGGCTAACCGGGCGACAGAATTAAGTTTTAATAAGAGATTATAATATTGAGAATTATTAATTAAATTGGGACCCGGTGATATAAAGTTTGTATTTTATGATAGCGGGTTCGGATATTGGGTGTCGGACCGGGTTAAAGCCGAAAGCGTATATATAGTTGAGGTGGTTGCTTCCTTGCTTCATTCTTTTCATTTCAATTCCAGAGAAATCAAAGTGTGTGTGTGTGTGTTTTCTGATTCTAGCAGCAAGGAGTCTTCATAATTCAAGAATCAGACTGAGATTTGGAGTTATAATCTTCCTCAACCTCTTTCTTGGAGTTCAAGGTGAGTTTTGGGATTGAAATTGCGAATTAAATCGTTGTTGGTTGCATTTGAGATTGTGAATTGTGTTTATATAAGTTCCTGGTTAAATTCGAGTAATATGGTTGTAATATATCGGGCTGAAATCGAGTTGGGGATTAATCCCCTGGTCTGTGAGAAAAACAGAGTGTTCTGGTTCTGTTCGTTCGTGAGCGCGGCCGCGATCATGGGATCGCGGGCCGCGATGTTCTTGATGCGATCGCAGGCGGTTTAGCTTGAGCGCGGCCGCGACCGAGATGTCAGCGCGACCGCGACCGCGATGGTCAGTGCGGCCGCGATGCGGCGATGTTTCGGGTTAGGGTTTGGGTTTTGTGGGTCTCGGGTGTGGGTTCTGGGAGTTAGGGTTTTGGATATGTGGGATGCGTCTTCGGGTATTTGGGATAGGGAGAGTTGATCGGGATCTTGTGTTTGGGTATTCGGGTTGTGTGAGCTTGGTGGGTGGGTATCTGAGTCTGTGCGAGTTATATGAGTATTGTGTATAGAGCTGTTGAGTTATCGAGAAATCGTGTATCTAGAGTTGTCGGGTTGTGATTGAGAACTTGAGTTGTGATTGTGATTGTAATATAGAGTCATTGTGTTGTGATTTCAGGGTCTCGAGTTGATAGGGTTGGGGACGGGCAGGGAACCGAGACTTGAGTAGTTTGACTTCAGGGCAGGTGAGTTTGCATGTTTTTCTTGAGATACTTGTACGATTATTTTATTAATACTTGCATGATCTTTTACTGAGATTTTTATGAGATATCATGAGTTTTCTTACGAGTTTTTATTGAGATATTATCATGCACGTATTATTGTGTTATATTGAGAACTGTGTTTTGAGATATGAGATTTGAGACACTTGAGCTTTCGAGATTACTAAACCGTACGGCTGGGCAGGGGTTGGGTCGCTCCCAATTCCCTTTTGAGTTCCTGACGACTGCTTTGTGCGGTCTAGGGATTTTGGTACGTGGACCTATCCACGCGAGTTGAGTATTTATTGAGCTATCTTGTGGGATCTCATATACTTGTTCAGTAGAGAACGCTGAACGTTTTATTATCGAGCTATTTATTTATTGAGCTTTATAATCGTACATTAACCCTTGCATTCTCACCAGCGTTAGCTGACCCAGTGTGTGTGCTGTTGTGTGTGTGTCTCAGGTGATCAGAGATCTAGTAGGCCTGTTGTACCCAAATAGGGTTACTGTGACATCGTTCGAGGAGTTAGTTACCTGTGTTAGAGGTAATTATATTCTTGGGGAATGTTTATGTGTAATTTGGATATTGTGTAGTTTGATCAGAGACTTCCGTGACTTAATCATGTAATTAAAGTTTTAAAATTATCGGGTTGCTGCATGTGTGTATTGGGAATAGCGTAGCGATTATTATATTATATCATTGCTGATGTGGTATTTATGTGGCATTGAGGATAAGTTCGAGGGTGTTACATATATATATACTTATCTGTATATCTAATTAAAAAAAATATATTATTTGTTTATTTATAAAACTAGTTTATGAACCCACGCATTACGTGGATGAATTTTAATAAATAATTGGTTATAATATATTTATGTAAATTTAAATTAAACCAATTAAATATTAAGTATTTATAAAAATATAATAATAGTATGGTTATTTGATATGATCATTATTTAATAGTATTTACTTTTTTAATAATTTTTAAACTATTTTATTTCAAAATTTATATGTATTTAATAGATATAATTTAAAATTTCAATTTTATATGAAAATTATATATGTTTTATTAGAATAAACAAAATGTAATGAAATATGATTTTATTAATATTGTATTATATTACTTTTTACTTATTTAACATTTTTTGTATAGTATTTATTTATGTTTTATATATTTTAATAATTATAAACACATAATTTTTTTTATATAGACATATAGATAAGTATGTATAATATGTACCTTGGATGTATTTGTATTATATTAATAAGAATAACAATAAATATTAGACAATGAGAAATGTAACAAATGTTGGATAGAGTTAATAATTTATTAATACTTATAGGTTTTAAAAATAATAAATCGTATTTATTTTTTATTTTATATTTGTATCTGTATTTGTATGTTATTTTATATTTTTATTCATCTTTTATTTTATATATGTATCTATATTTTATATATGTATCTATCTTTTCATATTTGTATTATTGTATATTTGTATTTATTTTTTATTTTATATTTGTATTTATCTTTTAATATTTTGTACTTATCTTTTATTTTATACTTGTAGTTATATTTTATTTTATTTTATTTTGTATTTATCTTTTCAGGTGAAACGTGGAGGCGACACGTGAAAAATTGTGTTCACCTTTATTATATATAATATAGATAGATGAGTAATATATATTAAAAATACATACAAACCATTTAGAAAATATTAAATATTTGAAAGTGAACATAATACAATATTAATAAAATTATATTTCATAACATTTTATTTATTATAAAATATATATAAACATTATGTTTTACGTAAAATTAAAATTTCAAATTACATCGATTAAATATATATAAATTTAGAAATAAAAAATATTAAAAAATGTTTAATTTTTTTTTCTAATATCAACAAAGATTAATAAGTAAAAAGGATAAATATAAATATTATATCTTATATATATAAATATATAAAGATTAATAAGTAAAAAGGATAAATATTATATCTTACATATATAAATATTAATCATAAAATTTAATTTTGCATCCAAATTATATCTTATACATACTTTTCTATATATCTAATTAAAATTAAAAATATAAAATATATATTAACATTATGTTTTACGTAAAATTAAAAGTTCAAATCATATTGACCAAATATATATAAATTGTTGGGTACAAATTTATATAGAGTTGTAATCAATTTTATTGTAAAAGTTCAGGGGTTGTTTGTGTAAATCCTCAATACTTTGTATTGTGTATAAATAGGAGTGTATGTGTGCTGTTATAGAAGGAATCTTAGATTACACAAAAATACACGGCTGAATTTAGAGGGAATAGGAGAAGTGCTTTGCAAGAAAGCCAAGAACATCAATGTAATATTTTCTCTCTTAATCATTCAATAGATTGTGTTTGATTGTTAATTGTTAATATGAATTGTTTTATGTTGAATGAATTGCATGAAATTTGAATTCACAATTGGTATCAGAGACTTAGGAATGAATAATTCTGTTTGAGATTGAATCTGTTCTTCGTGTTCTTGAGCATTTTTCGGAAAAACCCTAAAATCACTAGGGGTTTTGATTCTGTTGTTCATTTAAAGTGTAAATTGGATCGAAGGTTCAGGTTTCAAAGACGAATCAACTGAATACAAACTGGTTTTGATTTTCAAAACACAGAAAAAGAACTGAGCAATTTTCTGAAATTTTGAAAAGTTCATAAACCGGTACTGTTTCATTGAAAAAGTCTGGTTTAGATCCATTTTTGCATAAAAGTGCTTTACAAAAAGTGTTTGTATTCAAAAACCTTACCTTCGATTACAATTTGAATGAAATTGGGTAAAATTTGGATTTAATCTGAATTTAAGACTTGAAAAACTGAAAATTCTAAGAAACTCGAATTATACACATCTTGTGTGTAAATCGAGTTGAATATAACAGTTAATCGAGTCGGGTATCTTAGTTAATCGAGTCGGGAATCTTAGATAATCGAGTCGGTTAGCTTTGTCATTCGAGTTGGGTCTTACTATTACTCGAGTTGCCAAACTGTAATATTCGAGTTGACAACTAGAATTTCAGAACAATTCGAGTTTTATATAAGACTAAATCGAGTTTTATACAAGACTCTTTCGAGTTTTTTATAAGACCAATTCGAGTTTTATATAAGACTCATTCGAGTTTTATATAAGACAGCTTCGAGTTTTATATAAAGCCCATTCGAGTTTTATATAAGACTCATTCGAGTTTTATATAAGACCCATTCGAGATTTATAAAAGACCCATTCAAGTTGTATTCACTCGAGTTTTGCAACAGACACATTCGAGTTTTCTATAACATTGATTCGAGTTTTACAGAACACTCATTCGAGTTTTGTATAACATTCATTCGTGTTTAACAGAAGACTCATTCGAGAGTGAATTTCATATACTTGATTCGAGTTTGATCAAACACACATTCGAGTTTGTTCAAAGAATCAATCGAGTTTGATCAAAGATCCAATCGAGTTTGGGAAAAGACACAATCGAGTTTCACACAACATTCATTCAAGTTTCACTCATAACACAAGAATCATTCAAGTTTGTCACACACATTAATCCAAACACAATTCACTGCTTGATTCAAACTGCTTATTGCTACTAACAACTCATTGTGTTGTAGATTTCAGTACTAATCTGTATTTCAAGGTGTGATCAAATTTTTCAATCTCATTCGGAGTTCATTTGATCTTGGTTAAAGTTTCCCAACGAACAATCAACATGTCTAAAGATGCACTTGCTATGGGATCAGAAACCAAACCCCCAATCTTATACAGAGGGGAATATGTTCAATGGCGGGAGCGGTTTCTGGAATTTATAAGTTTCCATGATTTGTCTGAAGAAATGCTGAAATCATTAACTGAAGGACCAGCAATCTTTATGGAAACAATCCCAGGAGTACCGACTGGCAATCCCCCAATACCACCAAGGACTGTTGAGGTAACAAACCTAACAGAGGCCCAGAAAAAGAGAAAGTTAGGGGACAAGACTGCAAGAAAGTTATTGTTAATTTCAATCCCCAATGAAATATACACTTGTCTGACAAATACAAAGACTGCTAAATCCATCTGGGATGAAGTATGCAAAATTATGCGGGGATCAGACAGAGCTGCTACTAATAGGGCTAGGAATAGTCTAATGACATTTGAGAACTTTAGAGCCCGTGAAGGTGAACTTCTGGAAAACACTTATCTCAGATTTGTAAATCTGGTAAGTGAAGTAAAAAGAAACGGAGTGACGAAGTCCAACTTGGACATCAATGTCAAATTTTTAAATGTCCTAAATCCAGAAGGGGAAAAATATGCTATGATCATCCAACAAACGAAAGATATAGAGGAGATGGATTTTCATATGCTATTTGAAAACCTCAACAACTACCAAGAAGTTGTTTTGAGGAAAATATCTGGAAAAAAGAAAGCGGAAAAAGAAATTGCTGATCCACTAGCTCTACTGGCGGAGAAAAAGTATAAATACAAGCTCAAAAAGGAGAAAAGAGCGGTAATCAGCAGTACATCATCAGAATCAGAATCATTAGATTCATCTGCAGATTCAGAGATTGAAGAGATGAAAAAACAGATGGCACTGCTTACAAAGGCATTTCAGAAGAAATTTTACAGGAAGCCAACAAACAACAAAATGCGCTACAAAACAGGCTCAAGGAAAGTTGAGAAAAAGGATAAGTATGAGAAAGCTGGAGAAAGTAGTGCACGAAAGTCTGACAAATATGAGAAGTCAGATAAATCAACCAAGAAGGAATCTGAACAGAAATGCTATAACTGTGGAAAACCAGGTCACTATGCCCGGGAATGCAGATCTCCAGTAGTCAAAAATTCAGACTACTATACAAGAAAGGCCCTCTTAGCCAAAGAGAAAGAGTCAGGCAAAGCTCTTATGGCGGAGGATGATCATTGGTTACAGTTATCTGAAGATGATGATATTTTAGATGAAGATGCCCATATCTGTTTAAAGTCAGAAATCTTCAATGAATCTGAACTGAGTGAATCAGCTATGATAGCTGAAGATGAGGTGTGGGTTGGACTGACGGATGAAGAGGATGAAGAGCAGAGAGAATCTGATTCTGATGAAGAGAAAGAAAAAGAAGAAGTTGCATTAATGGCATCTGGCCAAAATAAAGCTGAAAATGAGGAGGATTCAGAGTCTGATAACTCAGAGGATTCAGAAGGACAAGAGGTAAATTCTATTTCAGATTCTGATATTGACGACTCATGCATATTAGAAGAAAAACTAACTAATATGGCTTTCATGCTTAAAAAGTTTGAAAAATCCTTAAAAGCAGAAAAGAAAAAGGTTCATTCTTTGGAAAACAAACTTCTAAATGAACACAATTTAGTCCTAGATTTTTCCAAAGACAAAGCCTTAGCTTTACGAGCTGTCTCAGACTTACAAGATAAGGAAAAAGAACTTCAAAGCAATATACTCAATCTGAATCACAAAATATCTGATTTACAAGAAAGTCTGCGAATAACTGAATTAGAAGCCTCAAACTTTTCTGTAAAATATCATGCCATATTTGAAGAAAGAACTAAACTCTATGAGAAAATAAAGAAGATGGAGGATGAATTTATTAAAAGAGGGCAAACAGATCAAACAATATATTTAAATCAACCAAAAGATACAGATTTTTATAACTCTAAATCTGGTATTGGTTGGGAAAATCCTAAGTATCTGACAAAAGCTATATCACATTCACCAACATTATATGATGTCAGATACATGAATTTAGGATTAAAAATGACATTCTTGAAAGCATCTGAAGAAGTAGAATCCAGTGAAGAAATCAAAAGGTCAAGATCAGACAAAATGCAAAATTATGTTGACTATACCAAAATAAATGAAATCAGCAACATTGTTGATACTAAAGAAGAGTACATTCAAACTTATTCTGAAAAGGATTTGTCTGAATTACCAACTCAGTCTCAAAAACTATATTTACCAAATTCAATTTTAGAACAGATAAATTCTGATTTAGAAATGAAAATTAAAAGTTTTGAGACAGAGAATGGAACACTCAAGTCTGAATTACTAAAAATAGAACAAAAGTTGCAAGATAAGTCTAAAAACATAAATGTGTCTGATCCACATTCATCTATTTTTCTGGATTCTATAAATTCAGAAAAAGAATTTGATCTGTTCATGCACTCTGATATTAATTCATTAGATCAAAGATTCGGTAAAATTGGTGAATTTATCAAACCTTTGACTAACAAACTATCAACTGGTAATAAAGAATCTGTTAAAATTCTGCAAAGAATGACTACAGACTCTTTAAAACCATCTGAATATTCACCATCAGTGAAACAAAATAAGGAGAAAACAAAACTGTTTGTTCAGTCTCCTAGTTTTGAAAAGGGTGAATCATCCTCATCAACGGACTATTTTGCACGTAAAGTCAAATCTTCAACAGGTATGAAAAGGTTACAGAAAAAAACAAGCATCTAAATCTTCTAATTCTCAAACTTCTTTTATGTCAGATAACGTTGTGAACGGGTCGAGAAAACAAGTGTGGCGAAAGAAGCAAAGAGAAGAGAAAAACAAGATTATAAAACAAGAATGGCGCGTGAAAGAAAAAATTGTTACAGATAGAAACAGCAAAATTGAACATTCTGTCTGTAATAAAGATAAAATTGTTAATAATTCTTGTATTAAGTTTTCAAGATCGAAATTAATTGCTTTGAATTCTTATGTTTGTAAGTCTGAAACTGTGAAGTATAATAAGCTTGTGTGGCAACCAAAGAAAAAGGACTCATTGTATGAACAGAAAAAGGATCTAAAGATAAAAATTTCAAAAACAATTCCACAGCGAATTGTACAAAAGTGGATACCCAAAAGAACAATTCAAAAATGGGTACCTAAAATAAATTCAAACGATAAGCCTAAAGCCATATCAGTTAGAAAAACAAATGATACTATGCATGTTTTACCTAAAACTAAAGTACCCAACTACAAGTGGGTACCTCATGTGCTATTACGTTTTATAGGTAAACCATGTCTGGTACCTTGATTCGGGATGCTCCAAACACATGACCGGACAACGAGACACACTCACGGACTTTGTAGAAAAGTTCTGTGGGACGGTAAGATTTGGAAACGATCACTTTTGTCCGATCAAGGGATACGGAAGTCTGAAGTATGACAAAATCACAATCCAAAAGGTCTTTTATGTTGACGGTCTTGGTCATAATCTATTCAGTATTGGACAACTGTGTGATAAGGGGTTAGAAGTCAACTTTAAAGCCAATCAGTGCAGCATCAGATCAGCACAAGGAAAAGAAATTCTAGCAGGAAACAGGAAAACAAATCTATACTCCATTGATTTAGCCTCGATCAATCTGAAGAAAGATGTCTGCTTATTGTCAAAAGCAACATCTAAAACAGCATGGTTGTGGCATCGTCGCCTTTCACATCTAAATTTCAATGAACTGACCAATCTAGCAAAAGGAGGGTTAGTTAAAGGGCTGTCGGCGCTTAAATTTCAAAAAGAGCAACTATGTGCGGCATGTGAAAAAAGAAAGATGATAAAAGCCACACACAAATCCAAAACAGTACACTCATCCACGAGAGCATTAGAGTTACTGCATATGGATTTGTATGGACCAATGAGAGTACAAAGTATAAATAAGAAAAGATATGTATTAGTGATAGTTGATGACTACTCACGATACACATGGGTGTTTTTCCTGAAATCCAAATCAGATGCAACCGAATCTATCATCGACTTCATCCGAAAAATACAAGTAAAGTTGCAACTCACCATCCAGACAATTCGCTCAGACAATGGAACAGAGTTCAAGAACAAATCATTAGACTCGTTCTTAAATTCAGTTGGAATTACACATCAATTCTCAGCTGCTCGGACTCCACAACAAAACGGTGTCGTTGAAAGAAGAAATCGGACACTAGTGGAAGTAGCTAGGACGATGTTGGCCTACTCCAATTTACCATTGTTCTTGTGGGCAGAAGCGGTTGCAACAGCATGTTTCACACAAAACCGTTCAATAATAAATAAAAGATTCGGAAAGACTCCGTATGAGCTGATCAATAAACGAATACCTAATGTTTAATTTTTCCATGTCTTTGGTTGCAGATGCTTTATATTGAATGATAAAGACAATCTGGGAAAGTTTAATCAAAAGGCAGATGAAGGAATCTTCATCGGGTATTCAAAGGAGTCGGTTGCTTTCCGAATCTACAACAAGAGAACCAAGATAGTCAACGAGAGCGTAAATGTTAAATTTGACGAAGGAGTGGTAATGGCTTCTGAACACACCAGTTCAGAACCCGGACCTAACATGCAGACTTCACTGGAGTCAAATAAACAAAATGCTGAACAAAATGAATTAAATAAGTTGTTTGAGAACTTTTATGATGATTATTTTGAAACCCCCAAATCTAATGTTCAAAATTTGGTGCCTGACAGGATCACTGAAGATCCAGTCGTAGTTTCAGATCTCTCTCAACAACAAAGTTCAGAAGAAACTGGAGAAGCTTCAACAGCAAAGGTGCAGTCAACTACTGAGACTGTACAACCAATTGAACCTCCACATACTTCTGAAACCCCTATTACTTCTGAACAGTCAGAAGCTCCTACCTCAGATGTTCCACCTACAACATCTGCAACAACTCCCGAACCATATTTTGATTCCAATCCCAACCAAGACCCAATAGAACCGTTTCCAAATACAGTTAAGTGGACAAGAAATCACCCAATAGAGAATATCATTGGTGATCCATCTTCATCAGTCCAAACCAGAAGGGCTACAATAAATGAATGCTTATTTTCAAATTTTTTGAGTAAGATTGAACCTAAAAATGTAAAAGAAGCCCTTCTGGATGCTAATTGGATTGTGACGATGCAAGAGGAACTCAACCAGTTCGAACGGTTAAAGGTCTGGAGGCTTGTTGAGCGACCAAAAGACAAATCTATAATTGGCACGAAATGGATCTTCAAGAACAAGAAAGATGAACACGGTGTCATTATTAGGAATAAAGCTCGTCTCGTGGCCAAAGGATACAGTCAACAAGAAGGAATTGATTATGATGAAACATTCGCACCAGTTGCACGCATTGAAGCTATAAGGATGTTTTTAGCTTTTGCCGCACACAAAAATTTTACAGTATATCAAATGGATGTCAAAACTGCGTTTTTAAACGGGGAGCTAACAGATGAAGTATATACATATCAGCCCGAAGGGTTTACTGATCCTTCGAAACCTGATCATGTATATATTTTGGATAAGTCACTGTATGGCCTTAAACAAGCACCTCGTGCTTGGTATGATGCCCTTTCAACATATCTGTTGAAATGTGGATTTACAAAAGGTGCAGTTGACACAACCCTGTTTATAAAACGTCAGGGGCCAGATATCATAGTAATACAGATATATGTAGATGATATAATATTTGGGTCTACAAATCCAGAATTTTGTAAGAAATTCGCGTTTTTAATGTCCCAGAAATTTGAAATGAGCATGATGGGGGAAATAAATTTTTTCTTAGGTTTACAAGTAAAACAATTGACTGATGGTATTTTTATCAATCAGTCAAAATATATCCAAGACATGTTAAAGAAATTTAACATGGTCAATAGTACTCCTATGAAAACTCCCATGGCTCCGGATTCAAAATCAAAACTCGATGCGGACATCTCAGGGAAACCTGTAGATGTAAACCATTATCGAGGTATAATTGGGTCATTAATGTATTTAACAGCCAGTAGACCAGATATTATGTTTGCTACATGTGTTTGTGCTAGATATCAGGCAAATCCAAAAGAATCACACTTAACTGCTGCAAAACGAATTTTAAGATATCTCAAAGGTACTCCAAATCTTGGTTTGTGGTATCCTAGGGAGTCTTCATTTCATCTGACTGCTTTTTCTGACGCTGATCACGCAGGTGATAAGATGGACAGAAAAAGTACGTCAGGAGCAGTACAATTCTTAGGTGACAAACCAGTATGTTGGTCATCCAAGAAACAACACTGTGTTTCATTGTCAACAGCTGAAGCAGAGTACGTGGCTGTATCTTCTTGCTGTTCTCAAGTGTTGTGGATAAAAAGCCAACTACGTGATTACGGGTTTACACCAACGAAGATTCCAATATACTGTGATTCTCAGAGTGCAATCGCTATTGCATCAAATCCGGTGCAACATTCAAAAACGAAACACATAGACATTCGGTATCATTTCATTAAAGATCATGTAGAAAATGGAAATATAGAATTATATTTTGTACCTACTGAATATCAACTAGCTGATTTGTTTACCAAAGCGTTAGATGAAAAGCGGTTTAATTTTTTGGTATACAAATTAGGTATGTTGAATCGTTAAGATTTAATAATTCAGTAGTTTCAAAATTTTAATTTTAAAATTTTCATTTTTTTAAGTGATGTTTATCTGATGTTAAATTCATGATTCATAAAAAGTTTATATACTTGAGAATTTAACGAGATCTGGAATGTCATGTGCAGGGGGAGCAGAAAAGCATTTTATCTGATTTTGTATAAATCTGATAAAACTTATCTGTTATTTTGTAGGGGGAGCAGATTTGAAAAATGAAATCATAAGTTGAGGGGGAGCAACATTCAGAAATTCAAGGGGGAGCAATTACATTTTGTTAATACTGTTATTTTTTTTAGTGTTTGTTTTGTTTGTTGATTAATAATTTTTTGTTGTTTGTGTAAATTTTTTTTCTTTCTTTCTTTCATTTTAATTTTTTTTTGTTTTTTGTTTTTTTTTTGTTTTGTTTTTTGTTGTTTTTGTTTGTTTATTTTTTTTACAAAAATATTTTCTTTAGTCCATTTAAAATTTTTTTTTGTGTAGTTAATTTTTTTTTTTTTTAGTCACAATTTTTGATTGAAAAGTTAGTGTGCCGGATTTAAATAATGGGCCGGATTTTTCAAATTTGAAAATTCAAAAAATGGGCCGGGTAAATGAGGATATAAATTTGAATTTTCAAATTCAAATTTACTTTTTCGGAAAATACATTTCCTCATCTTCTCCAAATAGATTTCTTCCCTTCGAAGAAACCTCAAAAACCCACCAACCGACAATTTTTTCATCAAAATTGTGAGTAAACGTTCGTATTTTTTTTTCTTTCTCTTTTTAGTTTGTTTCTTTATATGGTTAGTATATCTGCTTAATATTTTTTTTGTATATAGTTTGCTTCTACCTGTTTGTATTTTTTTTTTTTGAGTTCTTGACTGTTAATGGCAACTCATGGTATTTGTTCATAAAGTTGAAATTAAATGTGTGATAAGGCTCGAATTGGTACTATGATTATGAATCTAAAATTTCATAAGTCATTTTTACATCACACAAACAGAATCACTGATCTTTCAAATAAAACAGTTTCGAGTTCTTGAATATTCTGAAATTTGAATTTTTAACAACTTTAAAGTTGTTTTTGTTCAAAGTTCAGTAAAATAAATGTGTTTAAAATACATTTTCGAAGGGGGTACTTGTTTTAAAAGTCTGAAATTGATCCTTGAAATTAAATTCATCAAAATAAGTGAGTTTTAGACTTGTAGAAAAATAAAAAGAAGTTTCTCGAATAAAGCTTCATTCGAGTTTATTGGAAGTGTTATTCGAGTTGATCAACAGCTTCATTCGAGTTTATTGAAAGTTTTATTCGAGTTGATCAACAGTTCCATTCCAGTTGTCAAAGAGTCATTCGAGTTGAATGACAGAGTCATTCGAGTTGAATGACAGAGTCATTCGAGTTGATATGTATGTCATTCGAGTTGCCTATATGTGTCACTCGAGTTTTATCTGAGAATAATTCGAGTTGCATCATGACTCATTCGAGAAATATTTGGGTTCCATGCGAGTTGACAAGTGTTAGTAACACTTAGAAAATTTTCAGAAAATAAGTGCTTCAAAGGTTATTCGAGTTGGGACTATGATCTAATCGAGAAAATGACTTAGTCATTCGAGTTGGGTGTTGGATCCCATTTTCCATTCGAGTTTAATACATGTTCCATTCGAGTTTCATGTATATGACATTCGAGTTTTGTAGTGACTTAATCGAGTTTTAAATTTCATCATTCGAGAAAACTCAAATCTTTATTCGAGTTTCACAGAGTATTATTCGAGTTTCATGTATACATCATTCGAGTTGGGTGTAGACTTATTCGAGTTGTTTCATGTGTCACCCGAGATTGTTAAAGAGTCATTCGAGAAACGTGTAGTTTCATTCGAGTTTCATCAGAAAATTTTTCTAAGTGTAGTATTTTAAAGTTTTAAGAAAAATGTCACATTTTTTTAAGAAATTGTTATAAATTTGTGTTTTTCTAACATTGGTCTCTAAATGATTGACTCTGGAGTCCTCTCAATAATTTTTCAATTATTGTCAGGAATCCCGATGCTTTAAACAGAAAATCACAAGTTTTTACAATTTCTGATAAAATGTTACAAGTTTTTCTACATTTTGTAGGTTGTTCTTTGTGTACTTGGTAAGCCTAACATGAATTTTATTTTTTACAGGTATTCAAATGGCATCTCCTGTGCAATCCCAAAATTCAAATTCCTCTGATGCTCAATCATCATCAAATCATACCCTCGTTTCTACCCCAGTCAGATCAACCTCTATAGCCCGTTCTTCACAAACCCATATTATTCCAGATAATCAACTTGTAAAGCCAAAACATTGCCTTCCTTTCAGGGACAATAACCACCGTTTAGATCCCAAAGTTATAAAAGTAAGCCATCCGATCATTGTGGACATTCTAAAAGGCCATCCTCTTGGTTATCTGCTTCAGTATAAGCTGTCTATTCCACAAGTGTACTTACAACAATTTTGGCATACTGTCAAATTTGTTCCTGCGGATGGTAATCACCATTTTAAAGTGACGATTGATCAATTCAAGACAAA